>CAUYLG010019985.1:0-17303 GCA_963573385.1 Cacajao melanocephalus
TTATTAATATTTTTGAGACAGGGTCTTGCTCTGCTGCCCAAGTTGGAAGACAGTGGTCTGATCTTGGCTCACTGCAGCCTCAACCTCCCAGGCTCAAGTGATCCTCCCACCTCAGCCTCCTGTGTAGCTGAGACTAGAGGTACACACCACCACACCCAGCTAATTTTTTGGTTATTTTTGAGATGGAGTTTTGCTCTTGTCACTCCAGCTGGGGTGCAATGGTGCAATCTCGGCTCACTGAAAATTCTCCCTCCTAGGTTCAAGCAAGTCTTCTGCCTCAGCCTCCTAAGTAGCTGGGATTACAGGCACATGCCACCATGCCTGGCTTTTTTTTTTTTTTTTTTTTTTTAGTATAGTTGGGTTTTCACCATGTTGACCAGGCTGGTCTCGAACTCCTGACCTCAGGTGACCCATCCACTTTGGCTTCCCAAAGTGCTGGGATTATAGGCATGAGTCACTGCAACTTAATTTTTTGAATTTTTGTAGAGACAGGGTCTCCCTATGTTGCCCAGGCTGGTCTCAAACTCTTGGTCTCAAGATATTCACCTGCCTCAGCCTCCCAAAGTACTGGGATTACATGCATGAGCCATCATGCCTGGCCTTTCTTTGCTCTTCTAAATAAGGGATTCTCAAACCTTTGAGTACATGAGAATCACCTAGGAGATGCAGATCTCACATCATCATCCCCAAGAATCTGGTTCAAAAGCCTGCAAGTGTGGCCAAGAAATCTGCATATGAACTAGGGCCACAGATGATCTGATGAGGTGATTTAATAACCACACATTATGAAACACTAGAAGAGTGAGGAACTAGAGAAAAAATAGAAGTCAAAGGATAAAATCTGAAATGCATACCAGACGTCCTTTCTTGGCTGTTTCATGATCCACGTGGATGAGGAGGCATTGTTAGGAGCAGCCAGGTCACTTTCTAGAAATGTCAGTCACAATGGACCAGGCTAATAAACCACATTTATAGCAAAAGCCTTATTTTTAAGTTAAATCAATGTAATTTCCTTGTGTGAGACCAGGCTAGGAAACTGAGAGCCCTAGAAGCTGTTTTGCTGATATCTATAGCATTCATTTATTGCTTTGTTCATTTGTTTCTTCATTGGCTTATTATTCATAAGTTTGGGTGCCTGTTGCGTGTGAAGCTTAAGCAGAGGCTGTGTGCCTGTCACATGAGGCTTACAGTACATGCTCTCCGCCCTCAAAAACAGAAGATGTGAAAGTATGACAGTTTAAATGTCTGCAAAGGACAATAGTACAGTACTTTCATCATGAAAGCACAAACTTAGGAGTAGGAATAACAAGTTCTACAGCTGTAAGAGTTCAGGACATGTGAATCCAGAAAGGTTTATTGGAACTTATGGGAACTGAGCTGGGACTTGAAAAGGGAGTTTGATTTAAACAGAGTAGAGGGGACAGCATTGCAGTTTTCTCCTTTTGTTGAATACTTCTTTTTCTTTATTGTTTTGGGAATTGTTATATATGCCTTAGTTATTTTTGTTTGAACCAGTACCTCTGCATTTTATTGTTAATTACAATACTGTTTCCTGAGAAAGCTGGCCATTTCTCTGTTTCTTCTTTTCTAGAAAATTTTTGGGTGATTTCGCATGCATATTTTCCCACATGCATTTCAAAACAAAATTTTGATGTTCTAAAAAAATCCATGAACATGTATAAAACATATTATTTTTTCAGTTAATTGGGGAATAATTTAAGTCACTATAATAGATAGTTTTCCTGTTTAAAAATGTTGTTTTAAACTCCTGTTGGTTGAGTTTAGATGCAGGCCTGCGCCTGGATAAGCTCTGGAGGCTGCAAAGCCGTGTGAGGAGTTTGATTTAAACAGCGTAGAGGGGACAGCATTTTTCCCAAGGAAGACTAGCACTGGTTATCCTACCTTGGTAACCCAGAGGAATAACATCACCACACACCTAGGTCAGTTTTGTCAATGAATCTTCTGCCCCACAATGGCAACTCTGATGGAGAAGGTTTTGAACTACTGACGGTTGCTAGGTAACAGGATGATAAAGTCAACATTTTTTCCCAACTAGGTTCCCAAATCTGGTAAAAAGGAAAGGAGAACTGAGTTCAGTCTGCTGTGTTCTGTTGCTCCCGGCTCTGCAGGACTCTCTAAATAGCTCCCACCAATTAACTGGGGAATCTATGGGTGCATGTTAAAGACAGAAGCACTAACATGTACGAAGCTCGTGTTCCAGGCTGGGTGTTTGATGTGTATCAGTCCTTATACTTCACACTTGCTCTATTTTTAAGTGTATTCTCTTCCTGCTTTATCTTTTCTTTTTACAACAATCCCGCAGGTAATAAATATTATTCAATTAAGGCCTAAAGGTTAATTAAATGACACATTGACACAGAATAGTCACTGGATCTGTGCCTTTCCTCATCTGCTCCATAATCTCCAGCCCCTACACCAAGTCCAAGGAGTGGTGAATACAAACACCTGCTGTTGCCACACAAACATACCTATAGACTGCTGAAAACACAGAGAGAGCAGGGTTTTCATTAAGGAAATAATGACTGCGATTTTCCTGGGAAAAATAGTATCTATGGTATCTTGCAGTGTAGCAATCTCAGGGGTATGCTGAAGCCGATTGCTATTGGCTTGGAAGAGCCGATTATTAGGTTTAACAACCAGCTCTCAGAATTCCTGAAAAATCTCTCTATTATTAGAAGTTAAATTATATATATTTATATAAATTGTATAAATAAAATATGTTAAAAATAAATGTCATAAATATTCACAACTTATCATTTCCTAATCATTTTACTGCCCTTGACTATTGCCTCTGCTCTTGAGGTAGAAATACTATATAATGATACTATATACTGTATGAATCTCTTCCAAATTTATACTCAGTAAAGTTTTGTTGGTAGCTTGATACCAGTCATGGGAGTTGTAGTTACTCTGTGGAAATTGGTCAAGATTATGAATCAGACTGTTGTTTTTCAGAGAGCCAGTTATTAAACCTTTACCGGCACACCATGGATAGTTTGCAGACAGGTGTTGCCATAAATTCCCTTTGTAAGAAAATCAACAGTACACAAGGACTGATGAGTAGCTTCTATAAGCCCAAGAGTGCTGTCCTCTCCTTTGAGACTTGGCCGAGGGAGCAGAAGTCAGGAAAACAGACTGCTAAGGTGAGAAGTGAAGACTCCGTCTTTCAGAAGGAAGACACTGGGTCATTCACAAAATTCTGGCATGCAAACTCTTCTGTGAAATTCACAGGGATCCTGGAAGGTAGTGCCGTTGCCCTCGAGGAAAGCCAAGACTAATTTCTTGTGCTAACAGTGCCCAGCTGGGAGAAGCCCTGGTGTGGAGCTAATGCTTTTTCCAAATACTTCAGCTTCCTGGGCCTCAGCGCAAATGGCCAAGCAGTGGCAGCCCTGGCTGGCGAGGGTTGTGAACACCTTTCACAGCAGTTGGTGGGGTGTGATGTCTGGTGGGCTTTCTTTAATTCATTCCATTCACTCCATGTTACTCTTAATCCTGGGCACTGTCAGCCCATTGCCTCTATGAGTGTATAGTGCATTATTCTGGGTGACTGTCACGAAAGGTCAGGTTTATGTCCATGAGAATATTTGTCTGGAAATGAGTAAGATAGAGTAATTGGGATGAGGGTCAGAAATCAAACTCATGGCCTCAAATGTAAACTCATATGTCTATTCCAGTGAAGGAATTTCTATTCCATGAGAGGGACCATAATGTGAACTTGAGATTTTAAGGTCACTGCGATATGTTAGGGATCCTCTTACGACAGGAATCTGATTAAGAGTGTCTTTGGATTTTATTTTTCTTCAGCTGTTTTCATGAAGAAATTTAAAAACAGGCCAAGCACTGTGGCTCATGCCTATAATCTCAGCAGTTTGGGAGGGTGAGGCAGGAGGATCACTTGAGCCCAGGAGTTGCAGACCAGCTCGGGAGTGTGGTGAAAACCTGTCTACAAAAAAAAAAAAAAAAAAAAAGTAAAAATCACCAGGCGTGGTGGCATGTGCATGTCGTCCCAGCTACTTGGGAGGCTGAGGCAGGAGTATTGCTTGAGTCAGGGAGGTTGAGGCTATAGCAAGCTGTGTTTATGCTAACGCATTCCAGCTTTGGCAACAGAGTGAGACCCTGTCCCAAGAACAAAACCAAAAGTTTTTAAAATGAGTTATGTCATTGTAAAAATTTTAAAGAATATTGAAGAGTATAAAAAAGGAAGTTGCTTCTTTATCTCCACTTTCCAAGGATAGTCACATTATGGTGAGTAACCTTCCAAAACTTCATGTACACACACACACACACACACACTCTGTATGATTTGAAAATTTTACAATAAAAAATTGGAACATACTGCCTATATCAATAGCTTTTTGACTTGCTGTTAGTTCACATGTATCTTGGAGAAGATCAAGCCCATGCTTCCAATGCACAGTAGAGAATTCCATTGCACAGCTGTACCGTAGCGTATTTAAAGAGCTCCCTGTTGAACACTGAAGGTTTCTTCAATTGTTTGCACTTCAAATAATATAGCAAATGAATGCCTTTGTAAATGTGCTCTTGTTTTCTGTATACTTATTTCTGTATGATAGACACCAAGGAGTAAAATCATAAAGTAAAAATGTGTACACATTTCCAATTTTGATAACTTTTGTGAAATTGCCCTTCAAAAAGGTTGTACGTATTTATACTCACATTAGAGTACCTGCTTCCCCCCAACCCTTACCAGCACTGTATATAAACAGTCTTTTCAATTTTTGCCCACCTAAAGAGAAAAACTTGTATTTTGTTCCTCCTTTGCAATTGTTTGACGGTATCTATCCTGTATTTTTTCTGTGAATTGCCTCTTCAGGCCCTTTGCTGATTTTTCTGATTAAATTGACGACTTTGTGTTACTGATTTGTAGGAGCTCTTTATATGAAACTTTTACTGTCTTTATGTTAGGAATATTAATGCCTTGTTATCTTACAATTATTTTCTCCTACTTTTACCTTTATCTTTTAACTTTATTAAAGTGATGTTTTTTGCCACGTGAACACTTTATTCTTTTGTAGATAAACCTGCTGTTCTGTTCCTTCCCAGCTTCTGGGTTTGGGATCTTGTTTGGGATATTTGTAAATGCTGGTAAGGTAGCTGGAAAGCCTTGAGGAAAAAAAAGAAGTCTTAAAAGTTTGAAGATTTAATGTCATAAAAATTTACCCTGCCTTTATTAATACTTCACTAGATATTCTATTATGTGTGGAAGCAAAACAAGAAGAAATATTTCTGCAATAAGATTAATAGATGCTTTTTGCAGATCAGGGAAGAAAATGCAGCAGGGAAATCTGCGAGGAGCCTTCTGTGCATTGCAAACACGCAGGGGAGATGGGGGAGGGGGCCCGCGGGAAACTGAAAGGGTGTCTTGACATACGTATTTCATCATTTGCTCTAGAGGCAAAATTTAGCACTGGCTGATTCTGCCTTTATTTTTCCAAGAAGAAAGAAATGAAAGAGAATTAGAAATCTGTTCAGTCCTCTGTGTTTGAAAAGCGACCACTACATATCCAAGTTCAGGCTTATCCCAGCATTTTCTTTCTGACACACACTTTGGATAATGTGCATAACATTCCTCTGAAGGGAAGAAAATGTGAACAACTGGTTGATGTTTAAGTTCTTTAAATGGAGACAAACTATCCTATTAATTTGGAAAGATTTGTTATTGGTTCTCTAAGCATTATTTTACTTTACTTAAAAGTTTAAAATCCTTACTCTCCTTTGCCCTGACATAGTTTTTTCTTTACACTTCAAAATGCCATCCACAACTAAAGGAAAGTCCGAACAAGTTTTATAATCTCATCTCTCCATCAGATCACTCAAATTTAATTACTCAAATTACCTTATTTTAAAAAGGACTTTCACTACTTTTCTAGTACTTAAAATATCTCATAAAAGAACAAAAGAAAAGAAAAAACGACTTGCATTTTTAGCACGTTAGGATTCTATCTGTAAGACTTACGGAGTAGGCAAGAAATGCTCAGGTAAAACGGACTATCGGTTACTATGGAGAGTAGGGAGTAGAAGAGAGAGAGGAACATAGCAGGCAGGCATGCTGCATAGCACAGTACAGGCTAAGGAGGCAAGAAACAGCACTGCTCACCTCAGGTGACATTGGCCAGGCCATGCATAATAAAGTGAACTTGCCATTTTAATAGCCAGGAATAAAAACAACCTCATAGGCATTTATGGGACTTGATGTGGAGACTCAATGACCGAATAGAGGAATGGAAGAATAGATTCTGTCTAGGAGAAACAGACTAGAAAGAGTTCCAGCTGCAGTACAGAGAAGGGACAGGGTGTGAGAAGGTGAAATCAGAAAGGTCAGTAGGAGACCACTGCCTGTGAATGGGGGGAGCGGTAAGGTCCTGAACTACATAAGGCAGGGGTAGTGGGAATGGAAAAGAGGACTCAGAGGGACCCACTGGTGACCTAAGACACTGTTAACTGGAGAGCAGAACGATAGGAGGGGAAACATAGGAAGTAGAGATGGCCCTGGTTTGAAATATACCAAGAATGCCAGTTGGATATTACAGTACAATAAAGGACCCCAAACAGAGCAGCAAACCACACTACTTTGTTATGCAGTAGGTATGACTCGTCCCTCCACCTCAATCTCGGGCCTTAGCTGAAAAGACTGGAATCAAGTGGTTGGGGCTGAAGAGCTGGAGCTGCAGCAGCCACTTCTAAGATGACTTTTCCACTCGTGTGCCTGGCATCCCGGGGAAGAGTGCAGGCTGGGCTCTGCCAGGACTGCTGGTTGGCAAGACCACACAGCACAGCCGCCTCAGAGTAGTGGACCTTCTTACGTGGTGACCTTGTGTACGAGCCAACAGTGGCCTTTTATGACCACTCCTTGGAAGTCTCCTGTCACCACTTCTGCCTTGCTCTGTTGGTCTAAGCAATCACAAGTTTGCCCAGATTCACAGAGAACAGACACAGACTCTACCTCTCAATAGGAGGAGCATCAAAAAGCTGAAGCCATGCTTTGTAACCACCACGATGAGAGACACAATAAAAACCAGAGGACAAATACAGATACAGGTATGCTCTACAGATCTCAGAAACCGACTGAAGATGAGGCTAAGAAGGAAGGAAGCCTTATGATGAATATGAACACTGACATTTCTCACATGATAGTATCATTGCTAGTGAAGAGGGTGGGCGTGGAATTGCTAGTGAAGAAGAGGGTGGGCGTGGAATTCAATGACCTGGGTGTGAATATCAGCTCCACTGCACCTTTACAGTTTGATCACAGGCAAGTTTCTTAATCTCTCTGTAGCCCCACTTTATTTGCTATCCCATTTTAATGAGTATAAGAATAGGGACCTACTTAAAAGGGTTGCTGAGAATGCCAGCTAAAACATATACAGTTCATAGAATAGTTCCACAAATGTTAGCAGCTATTCTTGTTGACAGAGCACCACCACCTGCACTGTCCCATTTATTTCTTACTAGGACGTCTGATGTAGCTGTTCACATTATCACTTAACAGATAAAGGACCCAGACCCTGAGAGGTTAGGTAGCATTCTCAAGGTCACACAGCCGGGAAGTGACAAAGCCGTGACTTCGGAAACCTGCTTTCCTGCTTCCCTAGACTCAGTTCTTCCCACGGCTGTGCAGCTGCTCCCCAAACCGGAGCATGTGCAGGACCACTCCCGTGCCCACCCACATTGTGGGATTAGCTTCCTGGCCAACCCACTGTGTTTCTGGTGCTGAAGCTGTCCTCCCAGGAGATACCGCCAGGGCTGCCTCTGTCCTCGCCCACCACCGGCATGTCTGAAATTTACTAGAAGCAAGACGTGAACAACTGCAACAGCAGGTGTGATTCCTGCAGGCACCCAGCCTCCTTGCTGGAAATCTCCAGACTGCTGCCTTTGCTGTGGAGTGGGGGTGGGGTGTAGCCCTTTCCCTGGGCCACTCAGAACCCAGGACCAAACTCATCAATCCATAACCATTCCTTTGGGACCACACCAGGACAGATGCCAGGCCCAGATGTGCCTGCCCAAGATCACTGCGGGTAAATATGGAATAAGAACGGGCCTGCCTTCCCTCTAAAGACCCAGTAGGAGCCAGCACCCTGGTGAAGGGTGTCAGCCCCAGTGGTGGTACCTGCAGGGTACACCCTATCGCTTCCTGTTCAAAATCAAACAAGGAAATAGTGGGGGCAGTGACATGTTTCCTCTTTCCTCTTAAACAGCCTGAATACATGAACACATCTGTGAGAAAATTAATCTATCAACCCGTTGGGTGCTGCAACTGCCTGGAAAGGAATAACAGCGTCTACTGCTTTCTGTTAAAGGTCACTCTCTAGGCTCTGAGGAATTTTTCCTGAATTACAAAGAAGGAACAGATCAAATGCCTGTCATAACACACTTCAGAAAACAAGGAGCAACCAGAAGTTCCTATTCATCTAAGGAATCTTTGAAAATCCTGCTCTGGGTGGAGCAACATTTGCTAACAATAAAAACAGTTCACTTGGCAGGCGACCCTGGGTATGGCCAAAGTTGATGGGGCAGACTACCCCTCCAGGGACTGTGTCTCACCTCTCAAGGCTTCCAGGAAGTTCCTGAGAATGTCAGGAACTCTGCAGTTCTGGCCTTGGTGGTTCACAGCCCACCCCTCCATTCAGGCTTCCTCTCCACGCATGTCACAAGGGAAGCGGACCTCCGCAACAGAGCTTTCTCCTAAGGACCAATGGGCGGCTTCACCTTTTCCCACAGTTTAGACTGACGAGGGCCGGCTTAGGAGTTACTAGGCAGAACTACCCACAGATTTGTGTGTTTCAAGTCATTTAGGTTCCTGCCCAATTCAGATTCTGAGGGATAGAACTCTGGATGACAAAACCAAAAAAACACCATGGTCAACTGTACGCAACAGTTTTGTATTGCCAAGTTTACTAGCCATCTTTACATAGTTTTTATTTAAGTACTAAAATATCTGTAATACACCTTTGAAGGGATTTGCAAGATACATTTTATAACTTCCCCAACACTCTTGTAAAGGCAGCAGGGAGTTTTAACTTCTTCCCTGCTCTCTTCTCTGAAAATGTAATTTTGACTTTTTTTTCTTTTTCTTTTTTTTTTTTTTTTGAGACAGTCTCACTCTGTCACCCAGGCTGGAGTACAGTGGCATGATCTTGACTCACTGCAACCTCCCCCTCCCAGGTTCAAGTGATTCTCTTGCCTCAGCCTCCCGAGGAGTTGGAATTACAAGCATGAGCCACCACAACTGGCTACTTTTTGTATTTTTAGTAGAGACGGGGTTTCACCATATTGGCCAGGCTGGTCTTGAATTTCCAACCTCAGGTGATCCGCCCGCCTTGGCCTCCCAAAGTGCTGGGATTACAGGTGTGAGCCACCATGCCCGACTTACTTTTTTTTTTCTTAATAGTTGGCAAGACCAAAATAGAGGACTGAAGTAGTATAGAATTACTACATGTTTTTGTGCTGTGTGAATTCACCAGCAATAATGTTAGAAGCCAGGTGAAGGAAAAAACAGCTCCCTTGGCTGTTCTGCAGTGGGGCTGCCCTTCATTCCTCTCACTGAATTAATAACTCCAGCAACTTTGGTGTGATTGGTGTGATGAGAAATGTCCACATGGCATTGATTTACAAACTACCCTGTGGCCTGGGAAATTATATGTATATTAGAAAACAAATGCACTCAGTAGCATTCTTTTTCCTCCTTTCAAAACAGTTGCTTTCCTGTAACCAAGGAATTGTCCTGGTTATCTAAACAACCGTTTTGATTTTGATTTGCCAGTGAGCATTTTCATAGGCTCATGACTTCGAAGACGAGATAATGAAACCATACATCTGTCTGGTTGCTTGACAAATTTTGAAGCACTTTCAAATCAATTTTCTTTCTTAATATGATCCTGAAGATCACCCACAACCTAAGCAGAGTTGCTGTAATCGTTCTTGCTTCATGGATTAGAAAACTGATGTTTATGTAGATGAGATGAACTGCTTTAAGACCTGCCTTAGGGTTAGAAACCAGATTTTTCAGTGTTTGGTCCAGCGTTTGGTCCAAGCTGTCTCCCCAGTCATTTTCAGGATTTTTTTTTAGCCTCCTAAGATTATTGTTAGATGGTATGAGTCAAAATGTCTGTAAATCGAGGTTCATTTCACATCAGACACACACACACACACACACACACAAATTCTGCCCATCCCAGTGTTTTGGTAACTCAGGATTTAAGTGCTTGTCATGAGAGGAAAATTGTTCTGTGACCCAGTGAGATGGTTGCAGGTTCCTATGGTCTGGCATGTTTTGTGTATATGATGTATGGAGTACCAATTCAAGTTTGAAATTCCCAAGACCATCCTCATGATTGATAATTTGCTAGAAGGACTCCAGAATTCACTCACTCACTCCAGAGCTCTTGTGTACATTATTATGGTTTATTACAGTAAAAGAATCAGATTAAAATTAGCAAAGAAAAGAGGCATATAGGGCAGATTCTAGGAGAATTCCAAGCACAAGCTTCCAGTTGTACTCTCTCAGCAGAATTGTGGGCAGTGCTGACTTCTCTCAGCAATGATGTGTGACGATACCTGGCATGGAGTAATGGCAATCAGGGAAATTCTCTGAGCCTTGGTGTCCAGAGTTTTTACTGGGCTTCGTCATATAAGACATGGTTGTCAGCTGTGTGGCTGACCTCAGACTCTAGTTCCTCCAGAGGTCAAGCTGATGCCAGGTGGCCCAAGACCCCTCACCATAAATCACATTGTTAGTATGTGACTTATGTGACTATCTGGCATGGCTCAATGCCCCCAAGTAAACAAAGACACTCTTCTCACGCAGGACATTCTGAATCTTAGAAGTTACCTCACAGGATCCAAGGGCAAAGGCCAGACCTCTCTTTGGGCCAGGTTAATCCTTTATTGCATGGGCATGCAGTAGGGTTATGGAAATCTCATACTAAAACCGAATGGAGGAAACTGCAAGCAGACAGACATCTGACAGGGCTTTTCCTTTTGTCCTTCCAGCTCAGTAATCTTTTCTAGTGCATATAAGAATTACTGTGCACAAAACTATGTATACCAGACATCATAGGCTACGTAAGGGCTCTCAAAGAAATTTCAGCTTTATTGCCTGATATTTAAAAGTAACTTCCCACCATCCCCAACTCCCACCACAACAAAATACATAAGGTGCTGCTGAAACTACTATAAAGAAACAAAAGCAAAAGCAAACAAACATGAAACTGTTTTTGCAGAAGAACCAAATTGTGGAAATTCAATTTCTATTAGAGCTACAATTAATATTCTAGCCATGAAAATTATGTAAGGTCATAAGTTTCTTCAGCTCTTTTGCTTATGATTGCGAAACATAGAGATAGAACTCTAGGGACTATTTTTTGGGATGTCTCCTAGTATAAAGTTGACTAGATAATGAGGAAATTATGTGACCTATAAGATTACTTAAGAATAAAACTAATGTTTTCTCAATCTACAGACTAAAAAGAATTTACAGAGTAATTTGAGGAAATTTTTGTAATAAAGAAAATACTACAAGTAAGTAAAAAGTAACATGTTTTCTCTATCTCTTAAAGTCCATCTTTGGCTTTTGTGGCCACAGAATAGCACTGGGTTCTGCCTTCCTGGCTGAAATATTATAGAGCATCTTGATATATTTTACCGATGAAAAGCAATTTCTCCATAAATCTTAATAAGTTGGCAATGCATTTCTGTGGTGGAAAGGGTTTTTCTTCTCCTTTTTTACATTTGATTTATAGCATACCCTTTCCTAGGGCCATGTTCCTCAGATAATAGCAATCCTAACTAATGGTTTCATGCAGCCTTTTTTCTCTACATCATGAATACAGACACCCAATTACCAGTAAATATGTATATATATTTTTATATGATACAGTAATAAACCTTGAAAATTTGCTTTTTCAAAAAAATCCTGTTTCACAATAGATCAAACCAATAGTTTCCAGATTTTGGGACTTCACAGACCAGGAAAAATTACGGAATTTCTTTTGGAGGTCAGAGAAATATAGGGTTGTCATATATATATATATATATATATATATATAATCTATGGATATATATGTGTATCCATACACACACATATATATCCACACATGTGGCTATATATGTGTATATATATACACACATATACATATATACATATGGTATATATACATATATATATACACACACACACATATATATGTGTGTATATATATGTAGATGTAGATATATATATATATAGCCAAATGAAGAAACCATAAGGGAAAAAGTCCCCTAGATTGCCAAATGAAGAAACTATAAGGAAAAAAGTCCCATAGAATCTATTGGAATAATTTCATGAAAGAACATTCTTGTAGTTAACATATAGGTTAATCAGTATGATTTACTGATTTATTTGCCTTCCTTTTCTGCTTACATCCTTTTTCTGTCTACATTTAATATAAATTTTTAAGTGACATCTTTTAGTAATTATTTAAGATCTGTGGGTAACTAACTCTATTAGTCGTGGAGACAGTGAAGCACAGTGATTAATTAAATCATGGAGTCTTGATTAGAATGACTGGTCTTGAATCCCAATTTGGCCATTTACTAGCTGTGTGACCTTGGGCAAGTTACCTTGACATCTCTGCATCTTAGCTTCATCATCTCCAAGATGGTTATGTTCATAGTAGCTACCTCAGAGGGTTGTCGAGATTACTGAGTTAAAATATTTATATAGCACTTAGAATAGCACATTGTACAATTATGTATTATATAAGTGCTTGCAATTACTATTAATTCGTGTGTGTCAGACAATGTCCATATTTTACCCTCATTCTTGACTCACAGTTTATTTTAGCATGGAGTTCTGTGTTGACCATTATTGCTTTCAGCACTGTTGAGATATTTCTCCATTGCTGCCCTGCATCCATTGCTGTGGATAAAAAGTCTGCTGACATTATGGTTGTCTTTCCTTTATAGGTAAGAGCTCTTTTATCTCTTACTTCTTTTTAAGTTTTTCTCTTTACATTTGATATTCTGTGGTTTCACTATTATGTGTCTATGTGCAGATTTCATTTTTCTCGTTCCAAATTCATTTTTCTCCTTCTAATTGAAAATCCACATCTTTCTTTAATCCTAGAAAATTCTCAGTCATTATATAAGTTAGGAGTAGAATTTGCTACAAATGATTAAAGAGAACAACAATCCTAAATCAGAGTAGTTTATACAAGATAAAGGTTTATGTCTTTCTCATACAGATGAGGCCATCCTGATGTGTTTGATGATGTCAGGGGCTCAAGGATCCTTGTATTTTATTGCTCCTCCATTTTCAGCAAGATGGCTAAAATCTTAAACCATCATATCTGTGTTCCAGCTACTAGGAAGAAAATAGTGCAGAGAAGGGCCTACCTCCTGCCTTCAAGGACATTTTTAGAAGTTGCACATACTGCTCTGGTTATATCCCAGAACACAGTAATATAGTCAACCCAGCTACAAAAGAAGTCGGGAAATACTGTCTTTATTCTGGTCAGCCAAATTTCCTGCTAAAAATGGGTGATTTTATCAGTAAGAAAGAGGGGATGACTGGCTGTTAGGAAACAAGTAGTAGTCTCTATCATAGTCATTTTCATTTCAAATTTTTTATCATGTTCCCTGTATTATATCCTTCTGGAACTCTTAGTAACATTCTATTCTCTGTCTTCCTTTGGATATTTTACAAATCTTCTTGTGTTGCATTTTGTGAGATTTCTTCAGTCCTGTCTTCCAATTTACTGATTTTCTCTTAAGCTATGTTTAATCCACTGAATTGTTTTAAAAAAATTATACATTTTAAACTGTAGAATTTCTATAGCTTCACTCCCAGATGTGCCTATTTTTATGGTGTTCTCATCTTTCTGTATACCTTTTAATTTAATTTATAAAGAAATGAGGTTTAATTGGCTCATGGTTCTGCAGGTTTTTCAGGAAGCATAACACTGGCATCTGCTTGGCTTTGGTGAAACCTCAGGAAGTTTACAATTATGGCAGAAGGCAAAGGCAGAGCCAGAGCCAGTGTATCACATGGTGGGAGCAAAAGCAAGAGGTTTCTGTATACTTTTTATTCTCTTATGTCTTGAGACATTTTAAGCATACTTACTTTATATAGTCTGTTTTCTCTATTGTCTGTAATTCTTGGTGTATGAATTCTGTTAACTCCTTTCCTGGGAAGTTTTTGTTCTTACCTCTTGTGGTTTTGTTTTTTGTTTTTAACCATTTTGTCTTGGGATTTCTTGGGTATTTCTTTCCGCAATGTGTCATGTGTGCAGGCTTGTAAAGTGTCATTATGGGGCAATTCTTACTTGTTTTTAACAGGGTTCTTCAAGTTTCCCTGGTTCAAATCAGTATTTCTGTTGCTTTCTTGGTTTGGATTCCTCCTCATGAATGCACATTGGACCCCACTCCTGTGCATAGCTCGGTTTGGTAGGTGTGTCATCTAGGTGGTAATGAATCTACTACCTCCCTTAATATCCAGGCTAATGGGAGGAGATAGCCCAGAATTATTTTCACAGCAGCAGAGCTCTTTAAGGATCCTGGCTCTTTGCTCAGTTCCAACTCCACTGCCCCTGGGGCTTCCACTCCCATTCCAGCTCAGGCATTAAAATCGCAGCCACTAAGTTCACCCTATGATTCCAATTCTGCAGTTGTTTATTTAGTCTTGCCTCTTGATCATTGCTTTTTTGTGCTCTCTCCATTTCTGGCACCTGAGTATTTTAATTTCTTGTTTTAGCGCTTAGTTGTATATTTCAAATGTTTCTGTTATAGTTTATCTAACATTTATCTGTGTTTGGAATGATGAGTGCTTCCAATATCAGCTTAGTCCATTACAGCAGTAAGGAGTCTAACAGAGAGTATTTTAAATCCCAAAAAGCAGTAAAATTGCAGTGTCTCAGTAAAATAATTGAAGTTACTTGTTTTGATACTTCTTTATGCTATCCTTGCTTTTTCATTTGTTATGGGCCAGCATTGTCTTGTTGGTTAACATCTGGGAATTAATGGACTGGATATTGAGAAACTTTGGATCTGGTCCTAGTTGCTTGCTAACTGCAGACTTGGGGAAATCATTTACATTCCCTGTAAGTAGCCGTAAAATGCAAACGTTATTATTTGCTCTACTTCATAGGATTATTATAAGTCACCTAAGATAATAAATTTAAAAATGCGTCAGTACTTAACATATACAAATTTATGCGATTAATAACAATGTTAGGGTTTAAAAATTATTAGCAGCTTCATTAAAGTATTTTTGAAATGTTAAATTACGGTTTTTATTTTTGTTTGGTTTTCTTTTTTATTTTATTCTTTGTAATTTGAAAAAAGATCTTGTATCCTGGTAAAGGCTATCATTCTTTGGAAATACTTAATGAGGGAACTACTTGGAAACATTCAAATATTCTTGTAAAATTTAAGAGCACTATTTGTACTGACAGGGAGTTATGACTTTAATACACTATGGAATTCATTTTGAAGAGACACACCCTTTGCATTTAAAAAAAAAATAGAATTAAACCTGGAAATCATCATTGCATTTTATTATACATCTCCCACACAATGGATACTGAAAGTTCAATGACTTTTAGTCATTGTGAGGAACCATAAACTTTCTTTTTAATGCAGAAAAGATGCCTTCATGTTTGAAAAGATTGAGAACCAACCTAACCTATGGGAGGGATCACTAACTGGACTGCATGACCCCAGACCCTCCTTCTCTAACTAAAACATATTATGTAGGACACAAGGACTATGTGAATCCTCAGTGACATTTATCAGTCAACTATGAGGTCTTTTGCAGAGAATGTGTTATTTACTAATGGTTAAAGTACTAAGATGGCAAATGATTTCGAAAGAAAATTAGAGATTGACTCAAGATGGTGGACTGATCCTGCATAGCTGCTCCCTGTTGCCCACTAAAGTCCATAAAATGAATGTAGATAAATATAGATAATGAAATCCATCTTAATAGAATTAGAAAACAGGAAAATTTATGATCAGAAGAAATATATTTTTAAAATAAGTGTTGAAAGATAGAACCAAAGAACTAATGTTTAGAAGAACAAAACTAAAGGAAACCAAAGCCTAACATATGGGTATAGATGACCTGATGGTAGGTCTCATAGAACTACAAGCCTAGAGCCAATGAATATGAAGAGGTAGAAGAGGCCCTGGGCCATTTATCAACCTGAAAAATTAGGGAACTGCATGGGGAGCAGCAAACCAGTCATCCCCTTCCTGTTCTCTTGCTGTGTTAAGCCAGGGGTAACTGTGGCATGAATCAAAGCATACTCTGGGGCTGGAGCAGCTGGGCAATGCCCAAGGAGCTACTGACCCCCAGGAAGACCAATGAGTTCATCAGGTAAATAATCTTCAGATCCTGTCTACATAGCTCAAACTTGTCCCAAAGTCAGGCTATAATCAGTTGAAACATTTTATATTGATAATAACCTGGAAATCTTATAATCAAAGAAGAGTAGACAATTAAGAGACATGAAGCATTTGAGAAAAAAGTACAGAGTGTGAGGTTCACACTCAACAAACAAAAGTTAATAGAATTAAGAGAGCAAACAAAACATTTTAAGCATAGCTACAATATCCTAAGAGAGATGATCATATCCATAATAGAGGAAGAGTCTTACATACTGAGGAAACATTTATAGATTGGACATTAAATATATAATACTAAGTTTAATAGATGGTCAAATGTTGTTTCAATAAATGGTCTGATGTACCAATGGACAAGGCGGAAAAGCAAATTAGTTACAAGAAAGTGTCAAGGGAATTTTTCCATTACTTACTGGTAAAGTACCATGAGAAAGATAATGAAAACCGGGCACAGTGGCTCATGCCTGTAATCCCAGTTCTGTGAGAGGCTAAGTTGGGAGGATTGATTGAGCTCAGGAGTTTGAGAACAGCCTGGCCAACATGGCAAAACCCCGTCTCCACTAAAAATACAAAAATTAGCCAGGTGTGGTGGTGCACACCTGTAATCCCAGCACTCGGGAGGCTGAGGCTGGAGGATCGCTTGAACCTGGGAGGTGGAGATTGCAGTGAGCTGAGATCAAGTCACTGCATTCCAGCCTGGCTCTGGAGAGACTCTGTCTCAAAAAAAAAAAAAAAAGAAAAACACACACACACACACACACACACACACACACACACACAGAGAGAGAGAGAGAGAGAGAGAGAGAGAGAGAGAGAGAGAGAATAAGAGACATAGACAATAGATCCAAATGTTCTAACATTTAGCTAATAGCTGTCCCAGAATG
>CAUYLG010019986.1:0-29023 GCA_963573385.1 Cacajao melanocephalus
CTTTCTCCTTGGAGGTGGGTTTCAGGGCGGAGATTGATAGCTTTATGTCATCCATTAGAGGAAAACTCTGCTTTTTCATATTGGACTAATGATTTCATATGGAATAAATGTGGCTGAACAGAAGCCTGCTCAAGATAACTAGGATGAAAATTTTCTTTGCATTTGGCTAGAATATTAAAACATTCTGAGAAAAGTGGGCAGGTAATTTGATTAGAAGCTTTGATTGTCAGTTACATGCATTTAATAAAGAGAAGAGCATTTATGAATAAGCAATGTTTTTAAACTTTGAGTCTGAAGTAATAAAATTGTTTTTTTCCCGATTATCATGATTACCAAGAGCTAGCTGTCACCATTTTAAAATCTAAAATAACTATTTCTCTCAAAATAAATGCCAATTTCATTTCTTAGTAGTACTTTGCCTTCCCAAATTCAAATCCATGTAAATGTGATAGAAAAATTACCTCTAATTTCTTTTGAAATAGATGGTCCACATCCTTGAAAGAGTTCTTTATGAAGACTTCAATGGCCTCTCTCTCACTGTCCCTGTGCAGGTCCAGCAGCTCCTGGAGGGTTTCCGTGGGCAGCTGCACCTTCTGGCCCATCTGCTGTTCGTAGTGGGCAACGGCTTTTTGCACTGCGGCTGAGTTCTCTATCTGGGCCAAGGCCAGGACTGTGTTCTCCATGCAGGGCAGATCCCCACTGCTGATGCCGTTGACATAGGTCAGCACCAGGCTCTCTAGACCTACATATAGAGAACAAATGATAATGTTTCTTGTACTAAAGAAAACTTCCTATTCTGTGTAATTCTGAACATGCCAATCACCACTTATTTTTCTCACAGCATCAGTGTCCTCAGCATCACCTGGAAGCTTGCTGGAAATGCAGATTGTCAGCTTCTGCCCCAGATCTACTGAATTACAGTTTTTATTTGGGTAAGATCCCCAGATGATATGTATGCCTATCAACATTTGAGAATCCTTGTTCTAGATGACATAGACCTGTTGTAGTTGAATATTTGCATCCATTTTAATCCCAAGCACCATCACGAAAGGAAACTATAGCTATTTCATTTATGATTGTATCCTCAGCCTATTCACAGTAGCATTTGATCAATACTTATGGAACAAATGATACTCTCCTAATCAAAAGGAGTCCTCCATTTGGTTTATTTTATCACAGCATTGTCCAAGAAAACTTTCTGTAATGGTGGAAGTTTCCTGTATGTGCTGTTGAGTATGCTAGCCACTAAGTACATGTAGATATAAGCCTTTGAAATATAGCCATGTGAATTGACTTTAAAATTTTCCTTGTTTTAATTAATTTACATTTACATTTAGATAGCCCCACTCGTCTAGCGGCCACTGTATTTTACAGTGCAGGCCCAGTTTACTGTGGCAATTTTAAGTAATAAAACATACTTCCTTTGCTTTTTCTATCTTTTCCCATCAAGAAATTGACTAACAAAATCTATTAGAAATGTCAGTGCCATCTAGAATTTAACACAAACGTAGCAGTAGATTCGGATTTTTCAATACTGAAACTAGGTGGAGTTATTTCATGCTCCTTTTGTTATTTCCTTTTTTTTTTCTCTGTCACCGAGGCTGGAGTGCTGTGGCACGATCTTGTTTCACTGCAACTCTGCCTCCTGGGTTCAAGCAATTCTCCTGCCTCAGCCTCCCAAGTAGCTGGGATTACAAGCAAGTGCCACCATGTCTGGCTAATTTTTTTTATTTTTAGTGGAGACACAGTTTTGCCATGCTGGCTAGACTAGTCTCGAACTCCTGGCCTCAAGTGATCCGCCTGCCTCGGCCTCCCAAAGTGCTAGGATTAGAGGCGTGAGCCACTTTGCCCGGCCATCCTTTAGTTTTAACAATGAGTGGAAGTACTAGGAAGGGGACTTACGAGGCCCGTTGACCTTGATGCCTCCTGAAAGAGTTTTAGTTTTGGAATTAGTAAAGAGGTAGGAACAGAAGTCTGCTACTTGTCGCACAAATTCGGGGTCCAGCTCTTCATCATGCAGTTTCTCAAGCTGGGCAAGCTTCTTGCGATTAACAGGTCGATCAAAGACAAAGCCTTTCTTCTTTGGGAAGAACTTCTGGATACAGAGTCGGGGCAGATTAAAATTTTTATCTTTTTCACTGGTACCTGGAGAAACATAATAAAGAAATTTGCCTAATATAAATTTTTCTGTAAAGGGTCAAGTACTAGATATTTTAGGCTCTGCAGGGTAAGTGGTCTCTTCCAAGTACTCAACTCTGTTATTGGAGCACATGACAACAGCTTTAGACAGTATGTAAATGAATAGTCATAGCATTCTTCCCAAAAAATCTCATTTACAAATACAGCTGGCAGGCAGGATTGGCCATCATTTGTCTTAGGCTGTGCTTTGCCAATGTTTGGACTAGTACACTGTTCATGTTTAATCCATGTTCTTTAAATAAATATCTATTGTCCTTCATATTTTAGGCTAAATACAGAATCACAAACCCTACATACAGAGATAAAATTTACCTAAATTATAAAATAGGGAAAAATGAAAGAAAGAGAAATTTATTTTAGAACATGGGAGAATATAATTAAAAATTCAGATATGCAGCAAGCATTAATTCCTTTTTTCCTTTTTTTAAAAAAAAGTCTGTGCTATTGCTAATAGCAAGTGTTAATTCTTAAGACTAGCAAGCTAGAGATATAGAAAACTGTAAATGTAAGAAAACTATCAATTGTAAACTAAAAAATGATAATTTCTAGTGTTTTGTCATCCTCATTTATCAATGGTACATCCCTGTTACCTTGCTTCAGCTTCAGGGAGTACTCCAGGTACTCATCTGCTGTGATGGGTTGTCCATTTGCTTCCAAGTCCAGGGAGAAATCTCTCAGTGTCCACACAAAGTCTGGGAAGAAGCTCACAAAGTCAGCTGAATCCTCAACCTCATAGTCATTCTCACCAGCTGAGGATTTTGACTGGATTCGATCTGTGAGCTCTGTCACATAGCTGAGCAGCTAACTAAGGAAATGTGGCAAAATGAACAGGGACCTCATCCCATATTAGTTCAACATATTCCCAAACCTTCCATTTTCCTTTGCTCTTAACCTGTCAAGTCTAAAGTGGATACATGGAATCTCTTCCCTGTACTTGCATTATTTTTTATGTTTTCTCCTTCTGAGCTTGATCGATGAGGATTCACAGGCAGCTTGTTTATGAATACTGGTGTCCCTCTGACCTTGGTGTTGTTCTGAGTCACAAAAGGATACTGCAGTTGGTCCATGGCCTGCTGGTTGATGGTTCCCATGCTATTGTACACAAAGGTGCTGCTCAGGAGGATGGCCAGGGTGAAGATCCAGGAGTCATTCTGATTGTCACCCTGGAAGTCAAGACACATTTGGGTCAGGAGCAAGTTTCATCGTCAAAGCACTTTTCAGAGTAATAGTAGTAAAAGTATATCATAAGTTAAAGAGTTTTCTTTTAAGACTAATGACCTATGAAAAGAATCCAAATCCAAACAAAATGATTGTTATTTGGATGTGGAATCTGTACATGTTTTTTGATTAGCATTTTTTTATACACTGATTCTTACTAGGTCCTCTTATGATCATTGGCAGATAATTGCAAAATAAACATTCAAGGTTGGTAGGCAATCTAGGGCTTGAAATACAATTTAAATTTGCTCAGGCTACTGCATTATAAGTTCTCTGCAGGATAAGACTCATGACATTGGATTTATTTGTGCTCCCTTATACATCTGTGTTAACTCACATAGCTTACAACCTGTAATTAGTAGAATACCGTCTGTTGACCACCATATTATGCTAGGATTCTGTCTTATGAATATTTTTCTCACTTCTGGTTGCTAAGTTTGGCCGTATGACATGTACACAGAAATGAAAAGACAAATTAGAGTCAAATGCAAACTCTTCTTTAAGAAAAAACAAATATTCAGAGATAAAATATTTAATAAAATATTAAATATTTAAGAGATAAAAGAGATAAAATATCAGTGCATAAAATATTCAGTGATGAGGGGCTTATTCCAAAATTGAATCTTTGACCCTTACCTTCTTTATATCTCCCAGGCCCTCAGTGTCAAGCAGGACTAGGGTGTGTCCTGGCTTCTTGGGGTGAGGCACACACCACATCCAGATTCCTTTAGTGTGAGATTTCACTGTGGAGCCCAGAGAGAAGCCTGCAAAGGAGAGATGGGGTAAGAAAGGCTGGAGATTTAATAACAGGTGCTTCTGAAATTTGAGGCAAATGTAGTATCATAATTAATGTTAAGAGAGATAACTGAAACCACAATCAGTACTTACCTTACTTATCATCAGAAAAATAGGAAAATTTGAATATCTAATACATAAATGGATTCAGGACCTTACATAATAAAAACAATCAACAAATTAAAAATAGAAAAAAACTGAGGCAGGAGAATCACTTGAGCCCAGGAGGTGGAGGTGGCAGTGAGCTGAGATCACACCCTCCAGCCTGGGCAACAAAGTGAGACTCCATCCCCCCCACCAAAAAAAAAAAAAAAGAAATAGAAAAAAACAAAAACAAAACTACCTCAACAAAATAAAGGACATATATGAAAAATCCACAGCCCACTTCATACTCAATGGTGAAGACTGAAAATTTTCCTCTAATGTTAGGAACAAAGGAAAAGATGCCCACTTTTGCCACTTCTTTTCCATGAAGTACTAGAAGTCCTACGCAGAGTAATTAGGCGAGGAAAGGAAACAGAAAGCATCTAAATTGGAAAGGAAGATGTAAGTTAATCTCTATTCATGGATGACATGATCTATGCAGAAAACCTTAAATATTACACAGAACTGTTAGAACTAATAAAAAGAATTCAGGAAAGTTAGAGCATACAAAATCAACATGCAAAAATCAGTTGCATCTCTATACAGTAGCAATGAGCAATCTGAAAAGGAAATTTTGAAAACAATCCCACTTACCATAGCACCAAAAGGGCAAACTACTTAAGAATAAACTTAACCATAGAGGGGATGACTTGTATAATGAAAATTACAAAACTTTTTTTTTTCTTTTTTTTTTGAGACAGAGTCTTACTGTCTCACCCAGGCTGGACTACAATAAATGATAACTGTAGCCTTAACCTCCCAGGCTCAAGCAATCCTCCCACTTCAGCCTCCCAAGTAGCTGAGACTACAGGCACCTGCCACCAGGCCCGGCTAATTTTTTTATTTTTTGTAGAGATGAGGTTTCCTCATATTGTCCAGGTTTGTCTCAAATTCTTCAGCTCAAGTGATCTTCTTGCCTCAGCCTCCCAAAGTGCTGGGATTACAGATGTGAAACACTGTGCTTGACCAAACCTGGGCGATAGAGTGAGACTCTCAAAAAAAAAATTGAAAATAACAAATGTTGGTGAGTATGAAGAGAAATTAGAACCCTTGTGCATTTCTGTTGGGAATGTAAAGTGGTACAGTCACTGTGGAAAATGATATAGCAATTCCTTAAAAAGTTTAATGGAATGACTGTATGAGCCAGTAATTCCACTTCTGGGTATATACCTAAAAGAAGTGAAAGCAAGGTCTTGAACAGATATTCAGGCACCCATGATCCTATCAGCATTATTTATAATAGCCAAGGTGTGGAAGCAAGCCAAGTGCCAATTGACAGGTGAACAGATAAATTAGTACACGCATACAATTACTCAGCCTTAAAAAGGAAGAATTTTGACACGTGCTACCACACTGATGAACCTTGAAGACATTATATGAATTAAAATAAGCCAGTCAAAGGACAAATATTGAATTACTCCACTTGTATAACATTCCTAGAGTAGTCAAATTAATAGAGATGGAATGTAGAATTGTGGTAGGAGATAGGTGTAGGTGGGGCTTTTGTTTAATTAGCCCAGAGTTTCTGTTAGGGAAGATTAAGAAGTTCTGGAAATAGATGGTGGTGATAGTTGCACAACAATTTGAATTTAATTAATACCACAGAGCTACATACTTAATAATGGTTACAAGGGTAAAATTTATATTTATATATATATATTAAAACAGTAAAAGAGAATATCCAATACAGACTGAAATGTTTTTTCAATCTTAAAAGATCAGTGTAAATTTGTTGTTACTATGTGAACATAGGCAGGCGATCTCGAGCCCAGGAGTTTGAGACCAGCATGGGCAACATGGTGAAACTGTGTCTCTACAAAAAATACAAAAATTAGGCGGGTGTGCTGGCATGCACCTGCAGTCCTACCTACTCAGGAGGCTGAGGTGAGAGGATTGCTTGAGCCCAGGAAGTCAAGGCTGTGGTGAGCTGATATCTTGCCACTGCATGCCAGTCTGGGGCTTAGAGCAAGACCTTGTCTCAAGAAAAAAAAAAAAGATTAGTCAAGTGCAGTCAGTAGTGAGAAGGGTGAGGGGAAAGAGTAGAACAAGGAGCTGTAACTGATGGTGAACAATCAATTGAGACAACTCACTACCTTCAGAGCAGCCATGAGCTGACTCCTAACCTCTAGAAGGGTGAAGATAAGGAGCCCAACTGTGAATTGAAAGTTAGCTTATCATTCCCAGCACCAGCTTTCTTTCCTCACATCCTCATAATGGATGCTGACTTTGTGAGGGGAAAGAAGGGCTTGGCAGAGCTTTGCTGGTGTCACTCACCTCTGTTCTTCCCAGCCAGCTTGTTCATCAGGTAGGATTTGCCTGTGCGGTAGAGGCCCACAATTGCCACCACCACCAAAGGCTGTGTAATGGCAGACAGGATCTTCAGAGCTTCTGGATTCACCACCAGTTTCCCGTTAGTGTTCTCAATAAGGCATATTGGACCTGTCTGGTGGATCTCTGACGCCATGTCCAGGGCGTTGTTCTCTTGTCTGCAAAGGAGAGATGGAATGAATTAGAATTTCCGGTCGTTTGCATTTAAGGGATAGAGTCACAGAATTCCCCAGGATGGCCAAAAGTTTTGTGTGTGTCAGTGAGAGAGATGAGGAAAAATCTGTATCATTTAAAAAATTATAGTATCATCAAAGTAAATATTGGTATGACAGTAACTTATCAACAGTCAACTACTCTTGTGATCTAGTACTTTCATTTAGTTTATTGTGGAAAACCTTCCCTTGGATGCTCACTAAAAATGTTATACTAGACAATAAATGAAAGACAAAATAAGACTTAGATAATTTTTTTTGCATCCTGGCTATATGTAAGAAATTCAATATTGATGTTTATTCATGAATTCCTATGGTGAATAAAGACCCCCATGAATAAATGTTTCATTGTTTGATATACGCCCTTAGGACAATTTCCAGGGATTTTTAAATGTGTTCCTTCCTCCATCTTCAACTGGTTATGCTTATTTCACTGCAATGAGGATCCACAAAGCTTCTCACAATGCCATTCTGGAAGTGGAACCAATGTAACATACTTCTGCAAATTTTACAGAACCACATAACCATGTGAAACACATGGCTAGGGACCTTTCCAAGGGCTTTGAAGGGGCATGTGCAAGAGAAGGGCCCCGAAACTTAAGCTTCATTAGCGTCACGATAAGGTAGCCTCTAACTCAGTGGGGGTATGAATGCAAAACTGCCAATACTGAATGTTGTCAAGAAACACACACACATACAGACACACAGCAAAACAAAAAACAAAAAAAATCTCATGAAATAAGAATTAAAAGACCAGGAGGCACATAAAGAGAGCTACATGGGAAGTTGTTAAAAGAAAACATATTTCCAGCAATACATCTTTAGGTTTTCTGGTTTTTTTTCTGTTTTTTTCCATTTTGTAGAGTAGGAGAACGAGAAATAGGAAGAGAAGAAATAGAAGTGGGGAGGAGGAGGAGAAGGAGAAGGGACTGGATGGGTGAGAGAGAGAGAGAGAGAGAGAGAGCATGCGTGACTGCACTCCAGTAAGCGAGTAAGTGTCAGCAAGTGAACTGTCAGACGAGGTGATGAATGAGGCCATTGTCAAGAAATTCAGGGGAAGAGTTTCCAGAAGGTGGGATCCAAGTTGTCTGAGTGCATGGCAGAGGTTAAGGTAAGCAAAGATACTGGCTTTAATAGTGATGCCTTACAAGAGAATTGCATAGGAAAATTAGTCTAGTGCCCTCTCTTAAAAAAAAAAAAGGAGAGGAAGCCCTTTAGTTTGGATTGTTTCCAGAGAAACTGAAACAAAGTTCAAATGTGTAATAAAAAGTATGCTGTTTTCATGAATCTTCCTCTTTCATGCTGGGTTTCAGTTTCTTTCTTTAACAGTGTCAACGGGCTGCTTACTCTGCTTCTCATTTACTGTTCTTTCCTTCTCCTGAGAAGAACCCATTAGTAGCTCTTTCCATTTCCTGGCTGCTCTAGGAGCAGGATTCAGCAAGCTCCATCACTGACAACGGAAATGTAATCGTGTCCCTAGTCAACACAGACAATGTCAACAAAGAGAAAGACTATCCTAGTGCATTTCAAACACTCAGTTCCTGTCTGCTGGTGCCTAATTCAACACAATCACTGTGGCACTTAGAGCCATGCCGCTCCTGATAGCACCAGAATTTCATCTGACCTGTGTCCCAGGTCAGGCTCAACGGGAGCCTAATGTGGTCCTGGTCATTTTTAAGGAAACTAACCAACCTTTATAAATTCCTTCCCATCCCCGCCACAACCTTACAGGCTCCATGTCCCTGAACTGAGGTACTTCAGAGCTAGAGAGGAAGCTGTTGGAGTTCTTACCTGTTCTTTTCTCTTCAGTCCAGATAAAGTTGTTTCTGTCACTTCTCTTTTCTTTCACTGGATCGCTGGACTTTTATTTCACCCCTTCAGTGCTGTGTAGCTTTCTGGATTTTCCTCAGTGATCAAATAATTAGAAGGTAAGCCACCTTTCTAATGGCTTCAGAGCCTAATGAAACTGAAAGTACTTCTTTCACGGCACTGACTCAATAACCACAAATACAATTTCTGGACTCTGCTGGTAGGAGGGGTAATTATGAAGTTTGGAGATATGTTAGTCAGCTTGCTTCTTTCTGCCCGTGGATGCCACCAAAGAAGCATCATTGAAGTCTCTCTTCTCTCTGTGGTCATATCTAAGTCAGAGTCTCTTTAACAGCCCAAACAGGGGAGAAAGCTCTTCATTGGAGGGTTGAGCTTTGAAACAATGGATGAAAGCCTGAGGAACCATTTTGAGCAATGGAGAATGCTCACGAACTGTGTGGCAATGAGAGATCCAAACAGCAAGCACTCCAGGGGCTTTAGGTTTGTCACATATACCACTGTGGAGGAGGTGGATACAGCCATGAATGCAAGGCCACACAAGGTGGATGGAAGATTTGTGGAACCAAAGAGAGCTGTCTCAAGAGAAGATTCTCAAAGACCAGGTGCCCATGTAACTATGAAAAAGATATTTATTGGTGGCATTAAAGAAGACATTGAAGAACATCACCTAAGAGATTATTTTGAACAGTATGGAAAAACTGAAGTGACTGAAATCATGACTGACCGAGGCAGTGGCAAGAAAAGGGGCTTTGCCTTTGTAACCTTTGATGACCGTGAATCCGTGGATAAGACTGTCATTCAGAAATACCATACTGTGAATGGTCACGGCTGTGAAGTTAGGAAAGCCCTGTCAAAGCAGGAGATGGCGAGTGCTTCATCCAGCCAAAGAGGTCCAAGTGGTTCTGGAAACTTTGATGGTGGTTGTGGAGGTGGTTTAGGTAGGATTGACAACTTGTGGAGGAAACTTCAGTGGTCGTGGTGGCTTTGGTGGCAGTCATAGTGGTGGTGGATATGGTGGCAGTGGGGATGGCTATAATAGATTTGGTTATGAAGGAAGCAATTTTGGAGGTGGTGGAAGCTACAATGATTTTGGCAATGACAACCGTCAGTCTTCAAATTTTGGACCCATGAAAGGAGGAAACTTTGGACGCTAAAGCTGTGGCCCTTATGGTGGTGAAGGCCAATACTTTGCCAAACCAGGAAACCAAGGTGGCTTTGGAAGTTCCGGTAGCAGCAGTAGCTATGGCAGTGACAGAAGATTCAAATTAGGAAACAAAGCTTAGCAGGCGAGGAGAGCCAGAGAAGCGATAGGGAAGCTACAAGTTACAACAGATTTGTGAACCCAGTCAAGCGCAGTGGTGGCAGGGCCTGGCTCCTACAAAGAAGATGTTTTAGACAAATACTCATGTGTATGGGCAAAAAACTTGAGGACTGTATTTGTGACTGATTGTGTAACAGGTTATTTTAATTTCTGTTCTGTGAAAAGTGTAAAGCATTCCAACAAAGGGTTTTAATGTAATTTTTTTTGCACCCATGCTGTTGATTGCTAAATGTAATAGTCTGAATGTGATGCTGAATCATTGTCTTTATTTTTTTAAAAAATATGAAGTTTCAAAGTTTTTTATTGGAAGAGATCTTAGAGACCATTTATTGTTTTAAAAACATGTCCCTTAGGTATTGAAAAAAAATAAAATGTATCTCAAGATTGGAGATCTGTTTGAGAATTGTAGAATGAGGAGGCATCACATTAATTTTTAGGTATAAGACCCTATAACAACAGATAATTCACAATGGAGCTGCCTATTCCGTTAGAGGTGCAACAAGTGAAGAAAGAGCTTGTTTTACCCACTGGTGAACACCTAGCCCCTGGCTCTTAATGGCCAGCACACAGTCAGGAGGGGGCTCCATGCATTGTACTCATGTTCCAGGCTCAGTGCTGAGTGCTTTACATGAATTAACTACTTAAATCTCATAACAAATATTTCCCTATGATTTTATAGAAACCAAGGCACAGGAAGACTTTATCAGTTGTCTAAACTCATAGCACTATAACTAATCTGAACCCAGGAGTTCCCGAACCCTCTTCTTGAACCACCTTACTATGCTGCTTGTTTGGTGAGTGAATAATTGTAAAATAATTGTAAAAATATTTAATTTATAGATGTCTCTCTTTTTTAATTTAGTATACTATAACTTGATTTTTTATAAATTATTTTCTAAGAGCTTCATATGTTATGTGTCTATTTCGTTTATGACTACTTACATGCAGAATAGGTGGTATTAGCTCTATTTTACAGTATAAACAAGAAATTCTAGCCCTTGTGAGCATTTATTTGTGAATTTAGTTACATACATTAAAATTATATATTAGGTATATATGAAATGCAGATATATTGTTCTTTCTTACCCATATTTTATAAAATAATTTCATTCACACTCTTCCTATTCTTCCTGAACACTTTGGCTTCATCATTATTAAAACTACTTTAAAGTCTTTTTTATTTGTTTATTTTTTTGAGACAAAGTCTCACTCCATTGCCCAGGATGGAGGCTGGAGTGCAGTGGCACCATCTTGGCTCACTGAAGCCTCCACCTCTTGGGTTTCAGCAATTCTCCTGCCTCAGCCTGTCAGGTAGCTGGGATTACAGGCACACCGTACCACACCCAGCTAGTTTTTGTATTTTTTAGTAGAGATGGGGTTTCACCATGTTGGCCAGGCTGGTCATTGATCTCAAATGATCCACCTAACTCAGCCTCCCAAAGTGCTCGGATTACAGGTGTAAGCCACCATGCCCAGTCAAAGTCTTTTAACATTTTTTTCAGAGTATATCATTGTTACTTTTGTCATAATTGTTTTAACCATTTAAAATCTCTGCAAATTGTCCTAAAAACATGTATCAAACAACAGAACATCTATTCAAGAAGATCCCTACAACTATGGTAACAATAGCAAGAGTCCATGGTATTTGTTTCACAACCTGCTTCTTCCTTATCTTCAATTTAGATTGTCAAATGTTCCACTGCAGGTGGGTATGGCCAAGAAGCCTGTGTTCCCTCTTCTTTCATCTTCCAGGCAGGAGGGGCACTTCTCATTCCATTCCCTCCAACACCAAGTTGTAGAAATTAAATTCCTGGTGAGTGTGACCAGAAGTTAAGGGCTCTCAACCTTCCCCTAGCCCCACTCATAGAGTGAAAGGTCTAGCCCAGGCTTGTCAGCCTGAGAACACCTCCTGATCCCTTCACTGTGGTTCACGTGTAGGGTGGAGTTTCCATGCTGGGAGAGACAAGCAAAGAAGACCAGAGGCTCCCTGTCCAGTGGAAGGAGCCATGGCTCAGAGGTTTTGCCCAGGAAGAGAGGCAGTCCGTAAAATCAAAGTGCTTGGAAGCTATTCCCCAAGATACCCACTTTGTTTGAAACAACGTGGAGAAATTCAAGTGTAGAAACTTGAAGAAAAGTTACTGCTAGCTGATCTACTCTATGAGCAATACTAAAAGAAGATTTTCCAGCAGAAAACAAGGGACCTTTTCAAATGGTAATACAAATCCACCTGGACAAACAGTAAGGGAATTATGTAATTATAAAAGACAGCATAATTGTATATCTTTCCTTTCTCCTTGTAACTTATTTTAAAAACAATAAGTATTTTATTGTTTAAAAGAGTATGTATTTAGTTGTATTTCAAGGCCGATAGCATATATAAATGTATTATACTTAACAAGAATGACACAAAGAGAAAAGGTGGGAGCAAAGTTATATTGTAATAAAGAAACAATAGTAGATGTTAACTTGAACCTCTAGAAATAAAGAGAACTTGTAAATAAAAAAGTAAAAATGAAAAGCTCTACAAATTTATACCTTTTCCTCCTGCTTCCTTAAAAGGCATAAAATAATATAAATTGATAATCATAACAGTATATTATTGAGTTTGTAACATATTTAGGTTTAATATATATAATAATGATAGCACCAAAAGAGGGAAGAGCCAGTAGTTATGGAGCTATTAGAGTAATAATTCAGTATCTCACAGAAATTAATTTAGCATAAATTTCAGGCACCCTTTGGTAAATTATGTATATGATAATGTCTAGAACAGTTAATAAGAAAATAATGGGTCTCAAATCAATAACCTAGTCCTTTACCTTGAGACACTGGTAAAAGAACAAACTAAATCTGAAGCAAGCAGAAAGAAGAAAAACGTTTTGGAAAGTAACAGAGTAGAAACCAATGAAATAGAGAATAGAAGAAAAAAGTGGAAAAAGTCAATAAAACCAAAAGCTGTTTTTAGAAATGATCAACCAAGTGACAAAGCTTTTAGTTAGACTGGCCAAAACAAAACAAAACAATCAATAAAAACAACAGAAGACTCAAATAACTAAAATCAAGAATGAAACAGGAGGCATTACTACTGACTTTACAGAAATAAAAAGGATTATAAGGTAATACTATGAACAACAGTATGCCCACAAATTAAATTATACAAAATAGGCAAATTCCTAGAAAGACACAAGCTACCAAAATTACCTGATGAAGAAATAGATTATCTGAGTAAAAGTAACAAGTAAAGAGATTGAATTAGGTATTTGTCTGTTTTCATGCTGTTATGAAAAAATACCTGAGACTGGGTAATTTATAAAGAAAAGAGGTTTAATTGACTCAGAGTTCCATGTGGCTGAGGAGGCCTGAGGAAACTTACAATCATGGCATAAGGCACCTCTCCACAGGGTGGCAGGAGAGAGAATGAGAGCTAAGTGAATGGGGAAGCCCCTTATAAAGCCGTCAGATCTCAAGAGAACTCACTATCATGAGAACAGTATGGAGGAAACTGCCCTGTGATTCAGTTATCTCCACCTGGTCCTGCCCTTGACACATGGGAATTATTACAATTTAAGGTGAGATTTGGGTGGGGACACAGAGCCAAACCATATCAATTATTAATCATAAAACTACCACAAGAAAAGGACATCCCCAAATGACTTCACTGGCTACTTCTTCTAAACAGCTAAAGAAGAATTTATACAAGTTTCTTACAAACTTGACCAAAAATAGAAGAGTACAATTTCCCATTCAGTTTGAGGCAGTATTACAATGCTACCAAACCCAAAGACATCACAATTAAAGTGTAGACCAGTATGTCTTTTGAAAAAGAATAGAAAAATCCTCAACAAAATACTAGCAAACCAAATCCCAGAAACATATACCAAAACTTATGCTCATATGAAGTGGGATTTTTCCTGCAAAAGAAAATATGGTTTAACACGTGAAAATCAATTAATGTGAAACACCATGTCAACAGAATGAAGGACAAAAACCACATAATCATCATAATAAACCCAGGAAAAGCATCTGGTAAAATTTGATACCCCTTCCTAATAAACACAGTCAACACACTGAGAACAGAAGGGAACTTTCTCAGACTTATAATGTCCTATGAAGTTTTATCTTGATATAATTTTAGACTTACAGAAAAGTGGCAAAATAGTTCAAAGAGTTTTTGTACAATCTTTCTCCAAATGTTATCATTTTATTTTCTTTCGTCTGAACTATTTAAGAGTTAATGACAGATATAATGGCTCTTTATTCCTAAATAATTCAGTGTGTGTTTCTTAAAAAGAAATTATTTTACAGTGCCCCAGTATATTTGTGTAAAGCCCTTCTTAGGCTATACACTTTTTTTTTCTAGTTTTTTATTTCATTTTTTTTTAAATATTTCAACTCATAAGTTCAGGGATACATGTGTAGGATGCGTAGTTTTGTTATGTAAGTAAATGTGTGCCATGGTGGTTTGCTGCCGAGATCATCCCATCACCTAGGTATTAAGCCCAGCATAACTTAGCTACTCCTCCTGATGCTCTCCCTCCCCCAAACCCCACCCCCAACAGGCCTCAGTGTGTGTTGTTCCCCACCATGTGTCCATGTGTTCTCATTATTCAGCTCCCATTTATACGTGAGGACATGTGGTGTTTGTTTTTTGTTTCTGTGTTAGTTTGCTGAGGATAATGGCTTCCAAGTTCCAGCTCCATCCATGACCCTGCAAAGGACATGATCTTGTTCCTTTTTATGGCCACATAGTTAACAGCTGGAATTCTGTATCTCCTTCTTGGAGGGAAAACATTATGTAACAGACTCTTTAGACCTGTCCTTGCAAGTGTAACATGGATATGTGTCTTTAAGAAGCAAATATGATTTTCTCTGCCTATCTACTTTATTGGGAAATGATAGAAGGTTGATTCAGGACTGGTGGACCCCTTTGATGTCATTCTTGAAGCTCTTTAAGGTGAGGAATTGAAGCACTCTGTGTTGGGACTCCTCACTTGTGCATTTGTCCCTGAGGTAATAAACATTATTCACAAATTTTAAAATGTTCACACCATTATGAGATCTTGATTGGTATATCCCAGAACTAAAAGTCTGCATATGGTGTTTAGTTAGGAAATAATGCTTACAAGGACAGATTTATTTACAAGGCATCATTTTCCAACTGAATGAGTATAGAAGGGACTCTTAAAATATGTTAAAGACTCCACAGAGCATATGAAGGCTTGAGTTTCTTTTTAAGTCAATGTAAATAAAATAAAAGCACTTACCAAAGTCATGAAGAACATTTGCTGTCATTTTGAATAAATAGTGTCAATTATTGTATTTTAATTGAGGCTTGCTCTACCTGAGGTCATGACTGAAAGTGAGATTCCTGGAATAATGGATATTTCATAAGAATCATGAAACTATTTACTAAATTTGATTCACTTTTACATGACTACTTGGAAAAAATGTCAAAATCAAAAAAAGACCAATGTGTCATCTGTATCCAAAATAGTAATATGAATGAATCAAAACAAAAAATATAAAAATATTTAGAAAAAAAGCCAGACCCTCAAATACTGATTAGTATTGTAAGTTTTTCATGAGATCAGACCAATACTAATCAATTAACAATTATTATGAATTGAAGGTATTATAGAAAACCCTGAAAGTTCATAAATGTTTTCATTTTTTTGCCATCTGAAAATAATCTTTCCGTGAGAAAGTGGAATATATATGTTCTTGATGTTTGCAACATTCTATTGACCAGTATTTGTGGACAGTAGTATAACTATATCATATCATATAACATATCATAATACAGCTATTATGAAAAGTAAAGACAAAGGGTTGCATGCACTTTTTATAAGTCATTTATAAGTAAGTAGACTGTGTTGTGTGGTACTCATTCCATTTAGCTCTCTCATTTTTCTTTTTTTAATTTCAGATTGTATCTTGTATTATAGAAATCATTCAATTTTTTACCGGAGAATAAGCTGAGTTTCTTGAAGTTGTTGGATAATTCCGTTTCTTTCAAGTTATGTTTCCTTTTTGTGTTAATCTTATAGAAGGAGTGCTTTAACCACACAGCTCAACTAAAAAAAAAAAAAAATACTCTAAATGGGATGACTGCTTGTGGCAATGACCAGGAGAGGAAAATCTGGAACAGATGGTAGAGGAGGGAGATGATAAATATCAATTATGACCTTGAGACAAGTCACAGAAGTGAAATCTGGGGCTGTTAACTCCTATGTGTTAAGTCCTTTATAGCATTTCAGCTGCTCGCTAACATAAAGAATTGACAATGGATTGAGTTTAATGTAGGGCACAGTGATCAGAGTGGTAAAGGGGTGAACTATATCAGCTGTATCTGATGCACCGACTCATCCTCTCAAACTCTCTTCTCATCCCAGTTGTGGCAGTGCTGGGCAGTTCAAAAGAGGCCCGGACTCATCTCAGTCTTATAGCATGTTGCATTAGGTAATATAAACCCATATCTGCATAAGAGACTACAGGGTTTATGCGGTTGGTATACTCTGTAACCTGTCCCCCCGAGCCTCTCAAACGTGCTGCGCGTGTTCATGTCTTAGGCCTATATACTTGCTGTTCCTTTTGTTACTTACCCTGTTTCTCCAGATATCCAGGCGACCTCCCCTTATTACTTGAGGTCTTTCCTGAACTGCCACCTAATCGATGCTATTTCTGATCCCCGGTGTCAAATTGCTATACTCTAAATTGCCAGCTTTTTCGCTCCTTTATCTCTGCTTCACTTTTCTGCATGAAAGTTGTGGTTATTTGATGTTCTATATGGTTTACATTTTTGCTTATTACTTGCTAGAATGTTATATCCCTTGAAAGCAGATATTTTTGTCTAACTGCTCAGTCTTCTCTAGCACCTCAAATTGGTGCCTGACACATAATGAGCCTTTAATAAGTATTCGTTAATTGAATAAGTCAAAACTGTGAAAGTGAACATGTTGGTTAAGTGTCATGCTCATTTTCAAGATTTTTGAGATACGTTATAGAATTTTCCTCTGGAAGTATTTGCAGTTCCTCCCACTCCTTCAAGTGTTTATCATGCCTTTCACCTCCTCCCCAACCAGGTGGAATCAGGATTTTTAATCTTAACTCCACTAACAGGTATAAAATGACATGTTTTCTAAATAAGCAGTTTTAACATTTCAACTGAAAAAGAATATATATTTAGATCATTATTTTCACCACATTTTATCTCGTAATATGTAGGCTTCCTGGAGGTGATGAATCCTGAGTTAGTGTTACAACAAGGAGTCAAATGGATTTGGTGTCTACTGTATGGTAGTCATTGTGCTAAAGTCTTTACAGGTGTTATCAGTTAACTCCATTTTTCAGTACATCCCTATGATGTAGGTAGTATTATTTGCATTTTAAAGACCAAGAAATACAGTTTAAATATGTTGATTAGCTTTTTTTTTTTTTTTTGAGACAGAGTCTAGCTCTGTCGTCCAGGCTGGAGTGCAGTGGCACGATCCTGGTTCACTGCAACCTCCACCTCCCAGGTTCCAGCGATTCTCCTGCCTCAGCCTCCCAAGAGGCATACAAGGCATATGCCTGTAAGCCTCCCTGGGATTACAGGCGTATGCCACCATGCCTGGCTAATTTTTGTATTTTTAGTAGAGACTGTGTTTTTACCACGTTGGCCAGGCCGGTCTCAAACTCCTGACCTTGTGATCTGCCTGCCTCGGCTTCCCAAAGTGATGGGGATTACAGGCGTGAGCCACCATGCCCGGCCGTTTAATGGCTTTTTAATACCATTTATTAGGCTACAACGCTCTGACAGTTGATTGATTTGAGGTTTTTTCAAATGATGAATCAGTGTGTTAAAGAGGATCAAATTAGGTTCATAGGTGGTTCTATATTCTGCCAACATGGACTGAAACATTCTGGTGCTATAGGTCTCTCCCTTTACTCTTTCTAACTGTAAGTCTGATTAGTATTCATAAATGAAAAGTCTCAGGCCCTCTTTCACTTTTTGTTGTGACTGAAAGATTTCTGATATCAATTTAGAACAACCTGAAACTGTTTGTATTTTGAACACATGTCAGATTGAAACTGGAAGCAGAGACAAGCTCTTCATTTTTGGGAAATAGCCTAGATGTGAAGAAAACTGCTCTTTTCTGTTTATTACAATGAGTAGGGAAAGTTTTTGTGCATTTTGCTTTTACATGAGACGGCTTGAAAACTTTTCTAGGGGCTTTTACTTTTAAATGGTGGGTAAGAGGAAGAAACATTTCCTCACTTTCCAGTTTACTTGCTTTGCAGTCTATGGAATCCTTACATACTTTTAATAGATGGTCACGGATCAGATTAATTTGTAATTTAGTATTATCATACAATACAATAATATATTTATGTATGCTTAGTGTTTCAAAGATTGTCCCACATATTAGCGTCCCATGGACAGACGCTGAATTTCAGGTGTGGTATGTTTTTATGATAAACTGCTTTTCACATAAAGAACTCCAGCAGCATGCTCTAGGGTACGCAGCAGCAGAGATTCATTGATTCAGCTTGGGTTACTTAGTCTCATACAGAATGGAGGCACGACCTGCAAGTTAGGAAAACAATCGACCATATGCATGTGTGTGTAAAAAGAACAACGTTCTGTGTGCACAGCACTGGGCTGGATGCTACTAGACACAGCCACTGTCCTCAGTTGAACTTAACTCCAGTGGGTAAGAGTGACTTGCACCCAAATTATAAAATCAGAGGATTAGAGATAGGAAAAGAAGAGCACTGAACACCAAAATATGTACAAATTGGAACATTTAAAACTTTTACCCATGAGGAATTTACCCTGTTGTCACTTATGTGAAATGGATTAAAATTTAATTTTCTAAAAAATGACCTGACAATAAAAACAGGCACATAGAACAGTAGAATAGAACAGAGAAATCAGAAATAAATCCAAATACTATAACCAAATTATTTTTGATAAGGAGACCAAAAACGTACATTGAAGAAAGGAAATCCTCTTCATAAATGGTGCCAGGCAACTATAAAACTATTAATACTAGAGAAAAACATGGGGGAACACTTCAGGACACTGGTTTAGACAAATACTCTGTGGGTAAGACTTCAACAGTGCACCCAACAAAAGCAAAAATAGACAAATGGAACTTTGATACTTAAGTGATTCTCCTGCCTTGGCCTCCCAAAGTGTTGGGATTGCAGATATGAGCCACTTGAACTCCTGACCTCAGGTGATCTGCCTGCCTCGGCCTCCCAAAATGCTGGGATTACAGGCATGAGCCACTGTGCCCAGTTGAGCCTGATTTTTTTAATTTTAATTTCCAGGGTACATGTGTAGGATATGCAGTGTAAATGTTTTCTCAAAGTAAATGTGTGCCATGGTGGTTTGTTGCACCCATCACCCATCACCTAGGTATTAAGCCCAGCATGCATTAGCTATTTTTCCTAATGAAGACCCTAATTTTTAAAAATATAAACCCATAGTACCTAAACCTCAGATTCCTCAAAATACATAATTTAATTTAAGCTGCATGCCTCTGTTGTGTGTGTGTGTGTGTGTGTGTGTGATTTTGCTGCAGAGTTTCCAAACCAATGGTGTCTGTGCACTATTTGGAACTCTCACAGGTTTTATATACAGTTTCCTTTTTTTTTTTTTTTGAGACAGAGTCTCACTCTGTCACCCAGGCTGGAGTGCAATGGTGAAATCTTGGCTCACTGCAACCTCTGCCTCCCGGGTTCAAGTGATTCTCCTGCCTCAGCCTCCCGAGTAGCTGGGATTACAAGTGCGTGCCACCACGCCTGGCTAATTTTTTTTTTTTTTTTTTGTATTTTTAGTAGAGACGCAGTTTCACTGTGTTAGCCAGATTGTCTTGATCTCCTGACCTTGTGATCTGCCCACCTGAGTCTTCTAAATTGCTGGGATTACAGGTGTGAGCCTCCGTGCCCAGCCCAGTTTCCTTTTTACTTGTAGCAGAATGGCTATTGGGGTGGCGTATTATAAAAAGGAAAAAAAAGTTAAATGTATTAATATCTGATCTCAAAATTTCTGATATAAAGGGAAATGTGTGTGTTTGTAAACAGATTTAAAATGCCTGTTGAAACAGAGCTGAGACTTCAAGAATTTAAGTGTCAGCAAAAACCGAAGCAAGAAAAAATGATCGTTAAATATCTTTGTTAAAGGAATTGTGTTTGTTTTGAAAAACCAGGTAGTGAGTAGAGGGAAGAGGATAGGACAGATGGGAACTAGCAAGGTAGAAGTGGGCTGGGCTGCACTATTGTGGAAGGAAGAGCTTGTGGTTTCCCTCCAAGTTATGAGATCAAAGAAATCTTAGGGAACAAACTTTCTACACCCACATCTTTAATAAAATCTCCTATGCTCAAATATGCTTTTTCAGTTGTCTTACATGTGGGAGTGAGGGTTAGATGAGGCACTATGTCCAGCTCTATCTCAGATTAAGCTGCCAACCTCTAACTGAGAGGTCTTCTTCACCATGATTGGAAAAAGTGTATCAGAAGGGATCAGTCAGTGACACAGCATGTTCTCAGCTCTCCCTGGAAAACCACCCAAACGTCATAGAAATGTAACAGAAATCTCTGCTTAACCTACTTTTTCCTTTGGGAGGGCATGCAGTTTAGCTATTTGAGTATTTTGTTTTTGTTCCAACAGTTGATTTTAGCAGAGCAAATGAGTCTATCATGCATTAGCAAATAAAGTCAGCTCCAAAAGTGAATTCTCAGCTAGAATTCTTGTACTGTTCTAAGTTTGTTATTATGTCCCATGTGGAAGTTAGAATGTCCTGGAGACTCGCTCCTGGTTTGGCTTTGAGATAAGCACTGGAAGATGAGCTAGAGATGAGGTGATGGCAAAAAATCGGGATGGTCTTAGAAAAATTGAAACATTAAAAACAGCCTAAGTATGTTTTTTCTTTCTTTTTTTGAGACAGGGTCTTGCTCTGTTGCCTAGGTTGAGTACAGTGGCATGGCATGACCTTGGCTCACTGCAACATCTGCTTCCTGGGCTCAATCATCCTTCTATGTCAGCCTCCCAGGTTACTGGGACCACAGACACATGGCCAATTTTTGTATCTTTTGTAGAGATGGGGTTTTGGCATGTTGCCAAAGATGGTCTTGAACTTCTGGGCTCTAGTAATCCATCTCCTGTGGCCTCACAAAGTGCTAGGATTAGAGGCTTGAGCCACCATGCCTGGCTATCATCTGGTCCCTAGAAGAGACCAGAGTGCTGAGACCGGCTTGGTTATGGAGACCCCAATCCAGCAGCGCTGAAGGAATTAAGACACAAACACAAAGATACAGTGCAAAGTGGAATCAGTGGGCTAATAGCCTTCTGAGCTGCGATCCTTGAGCAGATGCTGACCCACATATTCTCTCTGAACAGGTGATTACTATTAACAAGCAAGTGTTCTGTGTTTTCTCGAAGAACAAAGATAAACTAGGCAGGCAGCTGGTGCCTGCTTACCATTGATTAAAAACAAACTAGAAAGCATTCTCCACAAGGGAGCAATGGCAGCAGGATCACATGTCCCATGTTTAAAGAATTGGTTTTTAACTAGTGTATGGTATGCATACACTGTTCACTATTTTAGAATGCCCTGAGCAGTTTTCCGCTTGGGGGCCGGCTCAGTTTTCCTTGCTGTCATTCTCAGTAAACTATATAATCCATCACACACGTTAGGACTTGTCCCAACACCAGATGAGCCAGAAGCACATAGGCCAACCACTTCCATGCCTGGATGGATGCAATGTTGTCTGCCAACAAGTTTGAGCCAATCTTTCAAGATGCATTCTGAGTGGCTAACTGGGCCTACATTTAAAGTTGAGCCAAGGGGCCATTTGCTAATGAGGGGTCACATACATGTTCTGAGTTCACCCGAAACACAAACCTTATTATTTGGGGGTTTTTCAGCTCGCCTGCGTCTCCCAGTCAGGGCTTAGCTGTACTGACCAATTAGAATTCAGCTGGGTTGACTAATTATAACTAAGTGAGTTTCAGGTTTCAATTCTCACTAGAATGAACAGACCTGACTGGGAACCTACATGGGAACTTTGGCTAGAAAACCTGAGCATTCTTTCTGTTCTCTTGAACAGATAATGTTTAAGTTGCTAACACTTTGTGTATTTTCCTAAAACTGAACCAAACAACTCCTTCTGAAACATAACCCTGATATCAGGGAAGTCTTATAGCACAGTGCTAAACAATTTTATTCCTCCAACCAAGGTCTGTTGCCTAATCAGCAGGAAGTGCTAGAGTGGTTATTGCCCATTCTCCCTCAAGATTGAGAAAATGAACTACAACGAAAAAAGGAGATTTGAAACTGAAGAACCAGCCTAATGTGTTTCAAGTTTGTGAAATAAAATAATGCATTGTTTTACTGTTGTCACAGACTCCTGGTTTCAAGTTATGTTACCTGAGCATGCCCAGATTCACTCAGCATGCAACCACGGTGGAACCTAAGTACTTGGACCAAGCAGCAGGGCTGAATTAAGAAGCAGACACTTTAGGGCTTAATTTGTGATCTGATCAGATCTAGCCCTGACATCACCTCATGGCATGAAGCAGTCAGATCACACCTCATTACCCTCTGTCTATAAAACTGCCCCAACCCCTAGATCTGAGAGACAAATTTGAACATTTTTTCCATTTCTTTGCTAGTTTACTGAAAATAAACCTTTCCCTCTACAAAACCCCTGTGCTTCCTTGTTTGACTTTCCATTGCAATCATCAAACGGCCTAGTTGGGTTAGGTAGCGAACACTCCCCAGACTCGAAGAGCTGCAGCGCATCACTGTTTTGAGAGCCCAGTCCCCACCAGACTGTTTCCTGTTCTGGGGCCCAAAGGCCCTGCATCTCCACATCCCAGGAGTCCTGCTGACATGTTCTCATTTCCACCCAGAGGGCTGCAACTTTGTTCCCTGTGCTGAATTCAGTGGTGCAGTAAGGAACAGGCAATGCACCACACCAGGGAGGCTGCCCCCAGGACAAAGGGAGCCAAAACGCACACTCCTCAGTTTCTGAAAGCCACTTGCCTGGGGCCACTGTCACTGACAGCAACCCTCTCAACCTTCCACACGAAGCAGGGCCACCAAGCATTTACATGTGCCTCCCTCCAGTGGTCCTGGGGTGGCCTGCCAAAACACTGTTCTGTGTCCTGAGGACAGGCTTTCACATGACTCACCCCGCAAGCATGCTTCCCAGGGCCTGGGGATCATGCTGCCTCAACTGTTGCTGCAGCTGTATGCACACAACATCAGGAAGTCTGACAACAGGCCCAGGTCACCTCCCACTGGCACCCAAGCGTGCCATCCAGGGTCCTGGTGATTGCCCTGCCCTACTCACCATAGCCTGCACCCTTGCACACCATTGGAGGGCCTAAGGACAGGAAAACAACATGCTTCCCTAGAAAGAGAGCTTTATGCTACTCTGGCATATATTAGAGAAAAGTACTAAACCAAGTCAGATGGTTTAGAATGTGGTCTAAATATTAATGCTACCAAACTGGGGAGGAAGTAATTTTGCTGATTTTTCATTTTCTTATACTTTATTGGTTAATAAAGAAACCATTATTTGCTTCTGTAATGTTTGCCACCCTGTTATTGAAAATAAAAATTGATGGGAACATAGCCACACCTATTGGTTTATGTATTTTCTATGTCTGTGTTTGCACTACACGCAGAACTGAGTACTTGAGACAGAGACTGTATAACCTGCAAAGTCATAAATCGTTACCAACTGGTATATTACAGAAAAGATTGCCAAGCTTTGCTATAAAGACTAAAACCCAATTTTCTGATTAAAAAAACTGCAAAAAATAAAACTTAATCAGAAATAAGAAGGCTAGTGAAATACGTTGTATTTTCAGTTCAAAAATAATAAGGCAGAGTTATTCTTTTGTACTGTGAAGTTACTTCAACTGATAAAAATTTATTTTATGTATACCTTTGTAGCAATAGATCTTGGAAAAAAAAGATAAAGCGTATCTACATGAACATTTCATCTAGTATTCTGTAGTCTCACCTGGTCTTCTGTGAAGTTCCAGGTCAAGTAAAGCAGCAGTGCTTGGCAGCACCATGCTTTATTGTGAAAGGAGGCATCTGCCATCTGATTGGATCAGACGTAGTTCAAGGTAATAAGAGGCCTCAAAGCAATTAGGAAAGACAGGATTGTTAACGTGGATTTCATGGCATTAGTTGCTTCCCTGCCTTTTCCTTACTGTGTTATTTTGAATAACCACATCGTTCTTTCAAGATTCTAATATATATAATCTAATCCATATGATTTTTTAAATGTAACAGAAAAAAAGGTATATAAAACTTTGACCAATGTTTTTGTAAAGCAGAGTTCTGCAAACTATGGCTTATGGGTGCCACCTTGTTATTGAAAATAAAAGTTGATTGGAACATAACCACACCTATTGGTTTATGTATTTTCTATGTCTGTCTTTGCACTACATGCAGAGCCGAGTACTTGAGACAGAGATTGTATGACCTGCAAAGTCATAAATCGTTACTATTTGGTATTTTACCACAAAGATTGCCAACCATTGCTATAAAGTCTAAAACCTTATTTTCTGAAAAAAGAACTGCAAAAAAAAGAAAACTTAATCAGAAATAAGAAGCCTAGCGAAATACATTGTATTTTCAGTTCAAAAATAATTTTTAATCGCTATAAGAAACATCAACCACTTTCCTAGGACTTTTGACACACGAGATAAAGTCTACATATACTAAGTAAACACAACAGCATTATTAAATGGGTCAAAAATGTCGAAAAGCATTCCATATTCTCTTGTGGGGAAACTCAGCAAAATTTCAAGTATGACTATAAAGAACTAGAAAAAAGTAGCATAAGCTTTAGCATTCTAAATAATAAGTAATTGAATTAGTTCAGTTTTGTTACATATCATCTTTTAAAGTCCATCTTTGCAAATTATACATTGCTATAAATACAGTGTGTAATTGGTATTATGTGACTTTGTTTAATCCAGTGTCAATTGTTTAATGGTCTAAAATGTCCCATTAAAGTTATAGTCTGGATGAACTGAACAGTTTTCCTCTTTAGACCATTTGTTTATCACTCAATTCCTACTCCTGCTCATCGTTTCTTCCACCTTCCTCTGGAGAACATAAAGAGATTCTAGATCTCTGTATAAGATGGTTTGCTTTAGCTTCAACTCATCAGTGAGGATTATACATGGGCAATATCCGGAAATCACATTATTGCTCATAGACTGTGTAGCCTTGATATAATGGATAACTGTACATTGTCTTTACTAAGAAGCTAGGGTGGTTGTCCTTGATACTGGGACATTGTAGACTTGGCCAGACCAATGCCCAAATATTTTCCAAGACTTTTACCTAAGACTCTGCTTAGTATCCATTTGTCTACTGCTGGTCATCTGGAAGAATAAAATTCTCCTGAATGGTACCAGCTCATGAAACTTCCTGAGTTGGTACAGAGGTAAATGCATCTTTATTGCACAATTTAGTCTTTTTTCGGAAAAAACATGATTTTGATAATTTGCAAATTATATATTGCTTTTGAAAACTTTTGCAAGATCTAATTATCATAAAATATAGTGATACTTGTTCCAAATTCTAAAATTGTTTCAATTATGCCTTGGGTAGGGGTGACAGGAAGGCTCTGGTGTTTAGCTTATGGTACATTTCCTTCTTGGTGGTCTCATTGCATTCTGGAGATTCCGTATCTCATTTTGCATTCTTCTGCTTTCATTTTCAAATCCCTCTTTTAGTAGTCGCTCTTGTTCCTAAAAAGGGACAAACAGAGGCTGAATAAAGTGTAGCATTAGGCAAATTGAAATATTCTAACTGGTTTCCACATTTAATGATTTATTTAATTTTCTCTTAAAATTTTCTCTAGCTTTAATTTTCATCATACTTTTGCTTGGGCATCCAGGCTCAGTAATTTCTTCTCCTGGGAATCCTTTAGTTAAGAAAGAGTTTCAGCTTATACATTTTGCTCTGTATGATGAACCTAAATTACCAGTCTTGATTCCCTGCCCCCAATTAATTGTATACAGCCTTGGAGGGTAATCTTGATCATATGTTTGGTTTCAACTCTTATCTATGTATTATACATTCTTTTATATACCTACCTACACATATACCATTTGTCAGGTTCACAACTATGCCATAGGTCATGTTGAGATCGGGAGGGAGTGGGTGGATAAGCAGAAAGAACACTTGGCGGGGAGGGACGTAGGCAGGTGAATATGGTTTTATTCAGCGGCAGCTCTTATCAACAGCTTTCTCACACTAGCTGTCTACACTGTCTGCCCCGTCTCAGCTGCTTAGCCCGGCAGTGCTGCCACCCTTCCCCCCACACCCACACAGCTGTGCAGCTGACTCTCCCTTGCCTTCAGGGTCAGCAGCTTAACTCTTCTCCCTCTCTAGGCACAAGTGACCTGAGCTGTGTCCTGGTTCTCTTCTGTCTGCAGAGATGGACAATTTTGGCTTTCTCTTTGTGCGCCAGCACTTGCACAGTGTCAACAGGGCAATTATACCTTTTATAGACAATAGTGGCCAAGTGATGGCCTTCCCTATGTTATGGTTATGGTGGTGAGCTTCTCTGTTATGTCTGCATGGCTATCATATCAAGTGGAGTTATACTCGCTAAGTCACTCAAGATGTAAACATCTTACCTCAGCCTATCTTTGACAAAAACACAGCCATATTCCTTACACAGCCATGTTATTATGTATACAACATACACAGAAATAAAGTATCCTCAAAATCCCATAAGGTATATGAATCATGGATTAGGAAATTTGATCTAAGCTGCCACACCTTGGTGTCAGGGGTAGTAGAAGATAGGGAAGAAATACGCGTACCGGACTGACCATACTGAGTTTCTGCACATAACTCACAACTCAAAACAAACTGGGAGCAGGACATAAAACATGGTCAGAATTCGTGGAGTATCACACAGATGTGAGGGTTAGGAGACTTTCTGCTCATAAAAGTTTTCTTAAATCTAATTTCATACCAGGTGTCACAGAAAAAAATAATCATTATGTATTCCACTAAGTGATGAAGACAGCTCAGATATATTTACTGGCTGTGTGACCCTATTTATTTATATATTTGTTCTTTTTGGAAACTTTGTTTCTTCTCCTAAGTAATAAGTATATAGTTCTTGCTTCATATGGTATTAAGAAAGAGATATAGATAAGATATTTTAATGATGCCTAGCAGATAATAGCTGTCTTTAAATGAAGGATATACTGATAAAGGACTGAATGTGACAGAACTGCAAATAAAAAACTTTTAGTGACCAGACTTGACAGTAGCCAATTCAGGCTGGACAGACAGGAATTGAAAAGTGCAAGTGAGCAAGCAAGGTCCTTCCTCTGGGCTTCATGTTCTCCCTGCCACACTAAGGTTGGGATCAGGGAGAATGGAAAGAAAACAGAAAAACAGAAATCTCAAGGTGATGCAATTAGATACCTGAAGTTTAAGAGCAAGGGTCTTCTCTTGCTCTTGCAGCAACTGGGCCCTGTCCCTCTCCATCTTCTCAGTCAGCTGCTTCACGTGTTCCTGATAACTCCTCTCCTTCTGTTCCATCATTTGCTCATTCTTTCTTTGCATTTCCTCCAACATTTTTGCTGAAGCCTGCGCAGACTCAGCTTTTACACGTTCCACTGTGGAGGAAAAGGAAGAAGAAAAATTTGTGTGGGGCTATTTTGTTGCCTCATTCTTCCTTATACACTTACCTGTCACTGTTGACTGCATATGCCCTACTTAGAGATGACCTCCACAAGTAAGACACATCTTTGTGGATCTTGCTCTAGTTAAAGGGTCCCATGTTTATCCAGTCAAGTTATTTAAATTTTTAGAGCTTTGGAGGCCATCTAATCTCTTAACTCCCTCCTCACCTTCAATCTCCTTTTCCTTTGCTGTGAGAGTCTGGTCTGTCTGTAGAATTGCATCAGTCATAGACTCCTTGGATTTCAAGTATATCTGCAGCATCTCTTCAGCCTTAGGACCCAGAGAACACAGAGTGAGCAGTGGGAAATGGCTTTAAGCAGGTGTTCCCGTTTGTCTTCCTACCATCTTTCCTCTGGGAATTCTTTCTCTTGGCCCTGGTGTGCTTGGTGGTCAAATTTCCTGTCACAGTGACAGGCACATGTTCCTGGTAAGCTGATCAGAGCATCCTACTTAGCAGTCATTTTTAGTAGGCTAATATAGATGCTGGGAAAAAGAGATTCTCTGTGCTGTTTAGATTAAGGGCTCTAAGTTAGGAACTGTTAATACTGTGGTCTCATATGGGCTGAGTCTGCTTGGGAATGAAGCCATCATTGAGAAAGCAAATACCAGAGTGACTCAGAATGAGGGAGGGTCGGAGAGGGAAAACTGCGGGGATGGGGTAACACTGGAGAGAGAGACAGTTCATGATGTTATTTGAAACCTTAGATCCACCTGTCCTGAAAAGCCAGTTTGCAGCCTAAATCAATGAATTACTATTTTTGTTTAAGCAACCATCATTAGGTTTCTGTCTCTTGCAACAGAAAAAGCCCAGCTGTAATGATAATAACAGCTTGGTGCTTCATCTGACAATTGTATTTATGATTCAATAGTTAATTGACTGCACTCTTTGACAGGCACCTAGGACATATCTGGTATAACAGCTTCTTTGCGTATGTTATTGAATAAAAGCGTGAATGTTATGCAAAGAAAAAAGCACATCTGTGTGCAATGAGTCTTGGTCACCTTGATGTTTGCAGGAGGCAGGTCAGCAGCCTTCCATAATTGACTGATAAGTCTTGGTTACCTGTATTCCCTTGTTTGGTTCCTTGTAGTACTTTTTCTTTAGGTCTTGTAGCTTCTGAATAAAGAGACGATAGCCCCCTGGTTTAGAATAAATTCCCGCCTTCACTTCTTCTTCTAGAGGATTGAAAATGTCCTGAAGTAAAGCTGAGCAACGATCTGATGATGCTTTCCGATTCTGTTCA
>CAUYLG010019988.1:0-75496 GCA_963573385.1 Cacajao melanocephalus
TGAGGCAGAGAATCACGAGGTCAGGAATTGGAGACCAGTCTGGCCAACATAGTGAAACCCCGTTTCTACTAAAAATACAAAAAATTAGCTGAGTGTGGTGGTATGCACCTGTAACCTCAACTTCTGAGGAGGCTGAGGCAGAATCATGTGAACCCAGGAGAGACAGGTTGCAGTGAGCCACACTGCACTCCAGCCCAGGCGACAGTGCAAGACTCCAACTCAAAAAAAAAAACAACAAAAAAAAAACATCAAGGTCAGACACAGCCACCTCTTTCTGCCAGGATATTCTTATCTGTAAAATGTAGGCAGCCTTATTAAAATATCCACAAATGAAGGAATGAAATTAAAGAGCTTAGAACCAAACTGGGTGCAGTGGCTCACGCATGTAATCCCAGCACTCTGGGAGGCTGAGGTGGGAAGATCACCTGAGGTCAGGAGTTCAAGACCAGCCCAGCCAACATGGTGAAACCCCGTCTCTACTAAAAATACCAAAAAATTATCCAGGTATGGTGGCACATGCCTGTAATCCCAGCTACTTGGGAGGCTGTGGCAGGAGAATCGCTTGAACTCAGGAGGCAGGGGTTGCAGTGAGCTGAGGTCACACTATTGCACTCCAGCCTGGACAACAAGAGAGAAACTCCATTTCAAAAAAAAAAAAAAAAGAGTGAGAGAGAGAGAGCAGGACCAACTGTCAGCATGGCAGGGCCTGAGGAGAGGCCAAGAGGGAACTGGGGGACCACATGTAGGCAGCCTGCTAGGTGGGGAGCAGGGACAGCTGGGGCTGTGGGGAGATGCCTTTCTACTTTCTATCACCAAGGGAGACAGGACCAGGGAGGAGGCTGCAGTGAGGGAGAGAACAGCAGGTCCCGGGTCAGGGCAAAGCAGCAAGCCTGCTGGAAGAAGGACAAGCAGCCTGGAGCCGACATGAGCCTCCTCTCCCTGCAACGTGTATGAGTGGAGCTGGGGAGCCACTGTGTGTGACAGCAACAACACGTACAGGACGTCTACTCGGTCACAGGGCACACAGTTCTCCCAACAATGCTAAAAGGCAGATACCTTAAGGATCTCACTATTACAGATGAGGAAGCTGAGGCAGAGACAGCTGCAATGTGCAGGGTCACATAGCTAGGGAGTGGCAGAGCTGGGATTTGAACCCGGGCCATTAAGCTCTAGCATCTGAACGCTTCACCGCCAAGGTAGACAGCAGATGCTGGAAAGCGATTCGTACTCCTTGGAGTCAATTCCCCCTGCTGGGATTTTGGGCTCTGAGCGCAGAATTCCAGGCACCACCTTCCCAGCCTCGGGCTAGAGTTTGCAGGTGCACACAGGTGTGTGCAGAGGAGGCTCCTCTCAGGTGCCTCCACCTGCGTCTTCTGCTTTACAGCCCCTCTCCATCTCCACCCCTCCACCTGTCCTGAAGCCGGAACCCCCACATCTTCCCCAGGCTACACATCCTGTGCTCAACCGCAGGTCCAAGTCCCCTAACTCCTACGCTGTTTCTCTAACCCAATAGCCTCCTTTTCTGAGTCCAAGCCCTGATCATCGCTACTTCTCCTACACGAAACCCCTTTCAAGCATCCTGGCAGCAAACTTCTGCATGATGATCTATTAAGCTTTCTAGTCCGGCCCACCCTCCAGGAGTCCCCCTCTATGCCCCCTGCTTCCTCACACTAATGCACTCATCAACCCCCCGGGCTGCACTTTCTGCGGGCACCGAGGCTCCCGTCTCATGCACCAGCCAGCCCCTAGAAGTGCTGGGCCAGGTAACAGCAGCTGAATGAATGAAGGGCTTATTGTTTACATTTAAAACCGATGGGGAAGATGCTTCTGGAGCACACACGTGGTGCTCCCCGCCCCCTCCTCCTCCTCCTCTGCCCACAGCCCTAAGCCACCCCCACCCACCTCTCTATGCCATCGTGCAAGAGTGACGGCAGCCCCCTTCATCCCAGACCCCCACTTCTTACCCAGAAGGGAGAGGTGGGGTCTCGGACGTCGGGGAACACACTGCTGGGTGGGTGATTTCCCCCCAAGGTGCTCTCTCTGCCCGTCCTTCCCAGGGTAGCGCTGGGGCCTGCGTGGCAGTGCCCAGTGGGCACCCGCTCGGCCCAAGCTCCGCCTGAAAGGTCCAAACGGGCGGGCCCTGGAGGCTTGGCCAAGCATCCTCCGAGGCCACCGCCCCTCCCCAGGAGGAAGGCAGAAAATCTGCTGCCTCACCAGTCACCGGCGCCAGCTTGGGGGGGCACCCCTGAGGGAAGCCGCCCGCCTCAGTCTCCTCCTACCCCTCCTCAGCCATGCACTTCAACCAAGTTTTGCAAAGGGCATCGACCAGGCGACCCCAGAGGGTGTAGCAGGGAGGAGCCGAGGAGTCCCTGATCTCCCAGACCCCAGGTTTGGAGATGGGGGCTGCATGGCCGCGCCCACCAGGCTGTGCCCTCCCGGCAGCGCGTCCAGCCGTCTTGCTCTGCCCTTGGGAGGGGGGACGGGCGGTCTCCCAACAGATAGGCCAAACCCCCGTCCGTGGGTGGGGACCCCGATGAGGCTGGTGATGCCTTCACCAGGGGAGACCCACAGCCCGGGAATCGCCCCCAACCCTGGCACCCCAGCAGCGCCCCCTCCTCTCCTGCAAGCGACAGGGAAGTTGGGGCGCACCCCAGCCAGCTCCCGCCCACGCCCACGGGCCGGCCTCGAACCCTCCCGCCCCTGCCCACGCCCCGACAATGCCTCCGGGCCGGCCGCCCCGCCGCCCCCCGCATCTCTCCGTCCTTTGTTGCCCGCGCGACCCCCTCCCTCGGGCCCCTCGGGCGGCCCCTACCTTCGCCCCTCCAGCATCAGGCTCAGCGGCGGGAGGCCCGGAGAGCCCCGGCCTCCTCCTCTCGGGCCCGGGCGCGCAGAGGGCGAGGATGCTGCGGCCCCTCCCTGCGCGGCGCTGCCCACGGCTGCACCCCCTCCTGGCGCCGGGGATCCCCGCGATGGACGCTCGGGGCGCGGGCCTCGTGCCCCGTCTCCGGGAAGGCGGGAGGCGCGCACCGAGGCCGCCAGGCAGCCGCCTGCGCGCCCCGCGGCCGAGCCCAGCCGAGCGCCCGCGGAGCCCGCGGAGCCAGCGGAGGTAGCGGCCGGGCTCCGGGAGGGAACAAAAGGGGCCGGCGCTGGGGCGGGCGCGGGAGGGCGGGGCCTGGGGCGAGCGGGGGGCGGGCCAGGCGCGCGCGGGCGGCCTTGCGGTTCTCAGGCCGCAGCTCCGCGCGGAAAGTGGGCGGGCGGGCGGAAAACGCGGAGCAACCTCTTCCCCCTCACCCCCGTCCAGCCCCTTCCCTTCCCAGGCCGCAGCTGTCATTGGCGGAGCGTCGGGGATTCGCCCACACCCACCTCCTCGCTGGGCACCTGGTGCCGCTTACATCGCATTTGGTGAAACGCATCCTCCAGCCATGCCATGCTTGCAAAGATGTCTCGGGTCTTTGGGAGGGACCGCAGCTTGGGACGGTGCAGCTGGGGCGAGAACTTCAGGTCTGTGTCGCGGCAAGCGTGGGTCGGGAGCTGTGGCATAGGGTCTCGTGGTTATCAAGGATCTCATAGCCTGGGCGGTGGCTCATGCCTGTAATCCCAGCACTTTGAAAAGCCAAAGCGGGCAGATCGCTTGAGGCCGGGAGTTCGAGACCAGCCCGGGCAACATAGTGAGACCCCCGTCTCTACAAAAAGTACAAAAATTAGCCAGGTGCAGGCCTGTGGTCCCAGCTACTGGGGAGGCTGAGGTGGGAGGATCACTGGAGCCCAGGAGGTCGAGGCTGCAGTGAGCCATGATGAAGCCACTGCCCTCTAGCCTAAGCAACAGAGTAAGACTCCATCTCAAAAAAAAAAACAAGAAAAACAAAACAAAAAACCGCTGGGTGCAGTGGATCAGGCCTGTAATCCTAGCACTTTGGGAGGCCAAGGCAGGCAGATCACAAGGTCAGGAGACCAGCCTGGCCAACATGGTGAAACCCCATCTCTATTAAAAAGACAAAAAATTAGCTGGGCATGGTGATGCATGTCTGTAGTCCCAGCTACTCAGGAGGATGAGGCAGGAGAATCGCATAAACCCGGGAGGCGGAGGTTGCAGTGAGCCAAGATCGCGCCACTGCACTCCAGCTTGGGCAACAGAGTGAGACTTCATTTCAAAAAAAAAAAAAAAAAAGAGATCTCATGGTGATTGGCTCCCAAGATACAAACGAACCCTCCCCAGGACGGGATGCATCTACTGCTATTTCAGAGGAGTTGAGACAGCTGCCAGGTCCTCTCCTGGGTGGAGAGACAGATGCCAAGTGACAGCTCAGGAACCAAGCAGTGACCAAACCCCAACACCCATCCGTCCGTGACCAGGCTGCAGTTGGCTTCTGTGGCTTGGTCTCCCTCTGTCCCCCTTGATAAGCTAGCCTGGATGCCTTTGACCTTGCTGGCCATTCTACCAGTCCTGCCCTGCCCACTTTCTCTGTTTGACAAATCATATACTTCCCCTTCAAAGCAGAGCTTCAATGTCCCTGCTTTTCCCTTCAGTGAAGGGACGTGGGTGTTGGGGGAGGTTGTGGTCCGTATGGTGAGACCACTGTTCTGCGGCAGGGAGGTGCCACATATGATCTTGTTCTTATCCCCTAAGGGAACCAGTGCAATGCTTGGCAGAGGGTAGACATCCAGTAATATTTGTTGAATGAATGAATGAACTTGGCAAGTCAGCATTACCACCCCTCAACTGTCTTGGTATCCATAATCTTTGAGAAAGGAGTGAACCTCTCTTTTTTTTCTCTTTTTTTTTTTTTTTGAGACAGAGTCTCACTCTGTTGCCAGGCTGGAGTGCAGTGGCGTGATCTCGGTTCACTACAACCTCCGCCTCCCAGGAGTGAACCTTTTCTTCGAGAAAAGAGATCTCATTCTGTCACCCAGTCTGGAGTGCCTTGGCGTGACCATAGCTCACTGCAGCCTCAGACTCCCAGGCTCAAATGATCCTCCTGCCCTGACCTACAGAGTAGCTGGGAATACAGGCGTGCACCACCATGCCCAGCTAATTTCTGTACTTTTTATAGAGCTGGGGTCTCATTATGTTGTCCAGGCTGGTCTCAAACTCTTGGCTTCAGATGATCCTCCCACCTCGGCCTCCCAAAGTGCTGGGATTACAGCTATGAGCCACCATGCCTGGCCTGAACATTTTGACCTCAGTTTCCCCATTTGTAAATTGGGGAGAGTGTTTCAATTCAGTTAAACAAACATGCGATGCTGTCATGATGGAAGCTGGGCATGGGGTCAGCCCTGAGGAGGTGCCCAGTTGATGTGGGGGAACCAGACTTGGAGGCCAAAAGGGGAGGAGGTTCAGAGTGAGCTCCAGGAAGACTGGGCTTCTGTGGGAGGTGTGAACCCATAGGGAGGGAGGGAGGGGACTCAGGGTGCAGCGGGCGGTGTTCAGGAAACAGGGAGTTAATTGTTCTTTGTGGCTGGGATTCATGACCTGTATATTAACAGATATAACCTGGCCAGGAGCGGTGGCTCACACCTGTAATCCCAGCACTTTGGGAGACTGAGGCTGGCGGATCACCTGAGGTCAAGAGTTTGAGACAAACCTGACCAACATGGTGAAACCCCATCTCTACAGAAAATGCAAAAATTGGCCGGGCGTGGTGGCGCACGCCTGTAATCCCAGCTACTCGGGAGGCTGAGGCTTGAGAATGGCTTGAACCCAGGAGGCAAAGGTTGCAGGGAGCTGAGATCATACTACTGTACTCCAGCCTGAGCAACAGAGCAAAACTCCACCTCAAAAAATACAAAATAAATAAAATAGGAAGGGCACGGTGGCTCACGCCTGTAATCCCAGCACTTTAGGAGGCTGAGGCGGGTGGATCATGGATCACAAAATCAGGAGATCAAGACCATCCTGGCCAACATGGTGAAACCCCCGTCTCTACTAAAAATACAAAAATTAGCTGGGTGTGGTGGTGTGTGCCTGTAATCCCAGTTACTCAGGAGGCTGAGGCACGAGAATCACTTGAACCCAGGAGGTGGAGGTTGTAGTGAGCCAAGATCACGCCACTGCACTCCAGCCTGGGTGACAGAGCAAGACTCTGTCTCAAAATAAATAAATAAAAATAAAATAAAGAGACGCAGGGATTTGCCAAGGTGACACGGGTCCCGCTGGGATGTACCTGAGCTCACCTGAACTCACCTGCCCCTGCCCAGCAGATCTAGCCTCTCACGCCTGCCTCGGGAGGTAGGCGGGGCCTCCACAGGCCCCCCTCCCTCACTGATGGCCCCCAGAATTATTCAGAGCAACAGCTTGCAGCCAACAGACCTTACCTGACCACTGGTAGGCAGAGCTTCAAAGGGCAACTCACCTGAGAGGGACACCTTTTGTCCTTGCTCCAGGGGAGAGAAGATAGGCTTCTGTCTTGTTAAAGTTTGCATTTGGGTTTTTCTACGTCTTCCAGTAGCTGGACCTGATGCTGTCTGACATGGGAGTTGGGGTCCTGGCCTTGGTCCCTGCCCTGGCATCAGACCCCAGTGATGGCTGGGGAGGCAGGTGGGGGAACACGGGCGGAGGGGGGCGGGGTGCTGTCCCAGCTGACCTCTCACCCAGGCCTTTCGTCTGCACCGAAACTGCTGATTTGGTCATTTTCTTGCTGACGCAGGCTGTGACCAGCCTCACAAGAGGAGTTTTCACGGGAAGCGGGAGTTGGGAATAATTTTCGAGCCAGAGCAGAATTCTCTGCAGCTTGCCATGGGTCAGCCATGGGAGAGACGGGCTGCTTTGCAGGTGGCTGTCTCTCTGGTATATTATTTACTTATTTGTTTATTATTTTACTTTTTGGAGGTAGAGACAGAGGCTTGCTGTGTTGCCCAGGCTGGTCTCGAACTCCTGTCCTCAAGTGATCCTCCCACCTCAGCCTCCCAAAGCGCTGGGATTACAGGCTCCAGGCACCACACCTGGTCTGTTTTTATTTATTTATTTTTTTTTTCATTTTAGAATCTGTGGGATAGCCACAGGATGGGATATTTTTGCAGTGTCTGAACTGCTGTTTACAAGGAATTTATTATAATGTCGGGAAACACTTATGTATGTACATCCACCAGGAAAATACACTTCATAAAACTGTGGGTACGGAGCCGGGCTCAGTGGCTCAAGCCTGTCATCCCAGCGAGTGGGAAGGCTCAGATTGGAGGATCGCTTGAGCCCAGGAGTTGCAGGATATCGTGAGCTATGATCGTGCCATCGCATTCCAGCCTGGGCAACAGAGCAAGATCCCGTCTTTATTTTACTTTTTAAAAAAATTGTGAGCTAGGTGTGGTGGCTCATGCCTGTAATCCCAACACTTTGGGAGGCCAAGATAGGAGGATTGCTTGAGCCCCAGAGTTTGTGACCAGCCTGGGCAACATGATGAAACCCCGTCTCTTCTAAAAATACAAAAAGTCAGCCAGGCACGATGGCAGGCGCCCATAATCTCACCTACTCAGGAGGCTGATGCAGGAGAATCCCTTGAACCTGGGAGGCAGAGGTTGTACTAAGCCTAGATCACACCACTGCACTCCAACCTTGGTGACAAAGTGAGACCTTATCTTAAAAAAAACTGGTAACTGGCTGGGCCCAGTGGCTCACACCTGTAATCCCAGCACTTTGGGAGCCAAGGCAGGCAGATCACAAGGTCAGGAGTTCTAGACCAGTCTGGCCAACATGGTGAAACCTCATCTCTACTAAAAATAAAAAATTAGCTGGGCGTGGTGACACGCACCTGTAATCCCAGCTACTCGGGAGGCTGAGCAGAAGAATTGGAGAATTGCTTGAACTGGAGAGGCAGAGGTTGCAGTGAGCCGAGATCCCACCACTGCACTCCAGCCTGGGCGACAGAGCAGGACTTCCCTCTCAAAAACAAAACAAAACAACCTGGTAACTGTGGTGGGGTTTGGGTGGGGGGAATCCGTGGGATTTTTCTCTTTCCTTTTCTGAATTTTCCTACAACAGCCATGTGCTTGCTGCTTTGGGAACTAATAAAAGAAACTTAAACCCAAACCACTTCTGTTGAAATGATTGGACGTGGCTGTGGCCTTTCTGCCTAGCAGAGCAGAGGCTGCCCAGGGCGGTAGGTGGCACAGGCTGGAATGGAGTCACCATGGAGATACCAGCCAAGGCTATCACGCTGGTGGCCACGCCCTCACTTTCAAAGGTGTGGACTTTGCCTACATCCAGTTCTCCCCACCTTGGTGTATATCGGTCTCGGAGGAAGCCCCGGCACCTCCCTCCGGCTTGGTCCGGTGGTAATGGGACAGCTCAGTGGTAAAGGAAGGTTATAGTAGCAGGGTGATGGGGGAGTTCCCCCAGTTGGGGGTTTCCAAGATGCTGGGGGCTTTTTCTATGCAGCCTCCCCGGATTTCCCAAGGGAAGATAACAAGGCCTCCCCTGCTGGGTGAAGGAAAGCTAGCATGGCTGAGGACTGTGACAAGAGAGGCTTAAGCTTAAAACGTTACGTGGGTTGTGGTGATAAATGACGACCACCCCAAAGAGAACAAGCAAAGCCCACTCACTCAGACCTTGTTATTGCAAGGGAAGTGGGCCAGCAAAGGCCAGCGAAGGTTTTTAAAATGTTTATTCATTCATGTTTTGATATAGGGCCTTGCTATGTTGCCCAGGCTGGTCTTAAACTCCTGGGCTAAAGCAATCCTCTATGCCTCAGCCTCCCAAGTAGCTGGGATTACAGGCACACACTAGCACTCCTCACTTACGGAAAATTTTTAAAATAAATTTATTTTTTTTTTTTTTAAAGACGGGGTTTCACCATGTTGGTCAGGCTGGGCTTGAACTCCTGACCTCAAGTGATCCGCCCGCCTTGGCCTCCAAAGTGCTTGGATTATAGGCATGAGCCACCATGCCCAGCCTATTTTATATTTTTGAGACGAAGTCTTGCTGTGTCACTCAGGGTGGAGTACAGCGGTGTGATCTCGGCTCACCGAAACCTCTACCTCCTGGGTTCAAGTGATTCTCCTGCCGCAGCCTCCAGAGTAGCTAAGACTACAGGTGCTCACCACCATGCCTGGCTACTTTTTGTGTTTTCAGTAGAAACAGGGTTTTGCCATTTTGGCCAGGCTGGTCTCGAACTCCTTACCTCAAGTGATCCACCCACCTCGACCTTCCAAAGTGCTGGAGTTACAGGTGTGAGCCACCGAGCAGGGCCCAGAGTCAGTTTTTTTTTTTTTTTTAGAAAGGGTCTTGGCACAGTGGCTCATGCCTGTAATCCCAGCACTTTGGGAGGCTGAGGCAGGAGGATTACAAGGTCAAGAAATCAAGACCATCCTGGCCAACATGGTGAAACCCCGTCTCTACTAAAAATACAAAAATTAGCTGGACATGGTGGTGCGCCCTGTAGTCCCAGTTACTCGGGAGGCTGAGGCAGGAGAATCACTTGAACCCCGGAGGCACAGATTGCAGTGAGCCAAGATCGTGCCACTGCACTCCAGCCTGGTGACAGAGTGAGACTTTGTCTAAAAAAAAAAAAAGAAAGAAAAAAAAGAAAGGGTGTCACCCTCTCTCCCAGGCTGGAGTGCAGTGGTGCAATCACAGCTCACTGCAGCCTCAGACTTCTGGCCTCAAGCAATCCTCTTCCCTCAGCCTCCCGAGCAGCTGGGACCACAGGTGAGTGCCACCATGCCTGGCTAATTTTTTATTTTATTTTTTGTAGGGATAGAGACCTAGTTGCCCAGGCTGGTCTCAAACTCCTACTCTCAAGCGATCCTCCTACCTCAGCCTCCCAAAGCACTGGGATTACAGGCATGAGCCACTGTGCCCAGTGAAGTCACTGTTTTAATTGCTGCACTCCCTCCCTGCCTGTCAGATAAAGCAGCGGCTGTGACCAAGCATTGGTGGGACACCGGGGACGCCACCCTGTGGCTCATGTCTGCAGCAGAAGCCGGAGGCTGAGGCTTGATGGGGGGGTGTCTCCCCGCCGGGTAACCCCTGAACTGGCTTTTCCAAACAAGGACCTTGGGAGTGGGAGAACGTGTAAGGAAAAGCCCACCCCTCTGCGGCATACAGCACCGACCCTCACTGAGGGACCGGGGACTTTGTAGAGACAAGGGTCTTTTTTTTTTTTATTTGAGACAGAATCTTGCTCTTGTCGCCCAGGCTGGAGCGCAATGGCACGATCTCCACTCACTGCAACCTCTGCCTCCCAGGTTCAAGCAACTCTCCTGCCTCAGCCTAGCAAGTAGCTGGGATTACAGAAGCGCACCACCACACCTGGCTAATTTTTTGGGGGGCAGGGAGGAATAGAGTTTTGCTCTTGTTGCCCAGGCTGGAGTGCAATGGCGTGATCTCAGCTCATGGCAACTTCCGCCTCCCAGGTTCAAGCAATTCTCCTGCCTCCGCCTCCTGAGTAGCTGGGATTACAGGCAGGTCTGTGCCACTATGTCCAGCTAATTTTGTATATTTTTTAGTAGAGACGGGGTTGGTCAGGCTGGCCTTGAACTCCTGACCTCAGGTGATCCGCTTGCCTCGGCCTCCCAGAGTGCTGGGAATACAGGCATGAGCCACCGCACCCTGCCTCACTTTTGTATTTTCAGTAGAGATGGGGTTTTGCCATGTTGGCCAGGCTGGTCTCAAACTCCTGACCTTAGGTGATCTGCCTGCCTCAGCCTCCCAAAGTGCTAGGATTATAGGAGTGAGCCATGGCGCCCGGCCAGGGGGACTTTAAGAACTTCGTGTGCTGCTGGCTGGTTCCTGCTGGGATGGACATCACCGCTCCCCAAAGCCTTAGGTGCTCACGGCCTCCATTCGTCCTGGGGTCACTTCCTCCCTGGGTTCCAGGCTGGGCCACACACTCCCAGGTTCCTCCTGCCAGGGAAATCCTCTAGAAGTTGCTGGCTAAGGGCCCCCCTGCAGTTTGTCAGTTTCCAGCCTCCAGGCCGTCCTCCGCAGCTGCCATTCCTCACTCAGCCCAGCAGTCTGCGTCCCACGGTTGCACATCTGTGCAGTTATGTCACCCGGCTGAGGCGGTGACACGCCCTGAAGCTTGTTTATTCTGAATTTCCAGGAGCCATTTGCCCGGGGACACTGCCCTGGGCTGGACTGGGCTCTTTCTCCCTTGATTCCTGCAGAGTTGCTCCCAGGCCCTCTCTGTAAGGCCACACTTTCTCTCCCAGGCCAGGTCTAAGGGAGCATCTCCTCTAGGTCCTTTTGCATCTTTCCGATACCTTTTTTTTTTTTTTGAGATGGAATTTCGCTCTTGGGCCCAGGCTGGAGTACAGTGGCTCAATCTTGACTCACTGCAACCTCCACCTCCTGGGTTCAAGCGATCCTCCCACCTCAGCCTCCTGAGTAGCTGGGATTACAGGTGTGCATCACCACGCCCAGCTCATTTTTGTATTTTTAGTAAAGATAGGGTTTCACCATGTTGGCCAGGCTGGTCTCGAACTTCTGACCTCAAGTGATTCACCTACCTCGGCCTCTGAAAGTGCTGGAATTACGGGCATGAGCCATTGCACCTCGCCTGGGCCACAAAACTTTTTTTTTTTTTTTTTTTTTGAGATGGAGTTTTTTTTGCTCTTGTTGCCCAAGCTGGAGTGCAGTGGTGTGATCTCGGCTAACCACACCCTCCACCTCCCGGGTTCAAGTGATTCTCCTCCCTCAGCCTCCCGAATAGCTGGGATTCCAGGCATGCGCCACCCTGCCCAGCTAATTTTTGTATTTTTAGTAGAGACAGAGTTTCACCTTGTTTGCCAGGCTGGTCTTGAACTCCTGGCCTCAAGCAATCCTCCTGCCTCCGCCTCCCAAAGTGCTGGGATTATAGGTGTGAGCCATTATGCCTTGCCTGGGCCACAAATAATTAATTCTTTATGTGTGGGGGCTTAAGCTTCCTGGAGGAGGTTACAGCCTAGGTGTGCCTTGAAGGACGGATGTGGCAGGCAGAGGGTGACGGTGGGAAGAACCTTGAAGAGCTCAAGTGGCCGGGAGTGGGGACTGAGATGAGAGCAGAGGAGAGGCAGGACTCAGTCAGGCAGGGCCTTGTCTGGCTGGGCTGTAAAACCAGCTTTTTCCTAAGGGCAATGAGGAGCCCTGGAGGGATCTAGGCAGGGGAGAGATGCATTTTACACCTGAAGCCTGGTTCCCTAGGCCATGAGGGGACTGCATGGCCCCAGATGGGAGGAGATGGCCTGGACCTTGGGAGTGAGCTGACAAAAAGCAAGTCCTTGAGAATGAGATCCTCACACTCCAGGCTTCCATCTCCTCCCAGCAACAGGTGGGACCTCAGCCCCTGATGCCTCTGACGCTGAGGCAAGAGTTTTGCTGCCTGCAGTTGAGATACCAGATGGACCTCAGCTGTCTGGATCAGAAAGCTCCCAGTGTCCTGGCAGGGGGTAATTAGCCAAGCCTCACAGGGCCAGGGACAATGACATGCTTGTTTTTCCAAGCCTGCTGTCCCACTGTCAAAATCAACATTCTCTTGTGTCCTCAGAGGGATGTTAGACCAGGGCGGTGGCTCACGCCTGTAATCCCAGCACTTTGGGAGGCCAAGGTGGGCAGAACACCTGAGGTCAGGAGTTTGAGACCAGCCTGGCCAACATGCCAAAACCTCATTTCTACTAAAAATACAAAAATTACCCAGGCGAGGTGGTGGGTGCCTATAATCCCAGCTACTCGGGAGGCTGAGACAGGAGAATCACTTGAGGCTGCGGTGAGCCAAGATCACGCCATTGTACTCCAGCCTGGGCGACAAGAGCAAAACTCCATCTCAAAAAAAAAAAAAAAAAAAAAAGAAGGGAGTCACATGTCAGGTAGTGCTGGGCAGTGGGACTGTTTCTGTACAAAGCATTTCACAGTCACCTTTTCATGCTGATTGGGGAAGAAAAAGAAAGCCCCGTAATCTTAGTCCAGAGTGGTCAGCTCTGATAAGAGATTTAGCAAGGGTCAGGCTCAATGGCTCACACCTGTAATCCCAGCAGTTTGGGAGGCTGAGGCAGGAGGATCGCTTGAGCCCAGAAGTTCAACACCAGTCTGGGCAACATAGCAAGACCCCCATGTCTACTAAAAAATAAGAAAATTAGCCGGGTGTGGTGGTGTCCACCTGTAGTCCCAGCTACTCGGGAGGCTGAGGCAGGAGGATTGCTTGAGCCAGGAGGTTGAGGCTGCAGTGAGCCATGATTTTGCCACTGTACTTCAGTCTGTGTGACAGCACAAGACTTCATCTCAAAAAAAAAAAAAGAAAAGAAAAAGATTTAACAAGGAAGAGAGGAGGAGGTAGCCAAAATGAATTTTTTATGTCTTCAGCAGGAGGCAGGAGGGTGCCTGTGAATGTCATCAGTGAGCTGGTGCCTGTCCCCTCCACCCTGGGGCTGAAGACAACTTCTGCATAAACCCTCCTGAGGCCTGCAGGCCTGCTCCATGACTCAGTTTCCCCATCATGTGCTGCTGCTGTTTTTTCTCTTTCGTTAAGGCTCCCCCTCCACCTTCCCTGCAGGGTCACTGGGCTGGTGCCCTGTGAGGGAGGAACACCGTGTGACCTGGGACCTCACAGCCCTTTCTGCTTACGCATTGACCTGTTTGCAACAACTCTGGACTCACAGGCCACGCTGCAAACTGAGGTTCCCAGAATAATTCTTTTTTTTTTTTTTTTTTGAGACGGAGTCTTGCTCTGTCGCCCAGGCTGGGCTGGAGTGCAGTGATGAGATCTCGGCTCACTGCAACCTCCACCTCCCAGGTTCAAGTGATTCTCCTGAGTAACCGGGATTACATGCACCCGCCGCCACGCTTGGCTAATGTTTTGCTTTATTTTTTAGATAGAATCTTGCTCTGTTGCCCAGGCTGGAGTGCAATGGCACGGTTTTGGTTCACTGCAACCTCCGCCTCCCAGGTTCAAGCGAGTCTCCAGCCTCAGCCTCCCGAGTAGCTGGGATTACAGGTGCCCACCACCACACCTGGCTAATTTTTGTATTTTAGTAGAGACAGGGTTTCACCATGTTGGCCAGGATGGTCTTGATCTCTTGACCTTGTGATCCACTCACCTTGGCCTCCCAAAGTGCTGGGATTATAGGCGTGAGCCACTGCACCCGGCCGGTTTGTTTGTTTGAGAGGGAGTCTCACTCTGTCACCAGGCTGGAGTGCAGTGTCACAATCTTGGCTCACTGCAACCTCTGCTTCCCAGATTCAAGTGATTCTCCTGCCTCAACCTCCCGAGTAGCTGGGATTACAGGCACACACCACCATGCCTGGCTAATTTTTGTATTTTTAGTAGAGACGGGGCTTCACCATGTTGGCCAGATTGGTCTTAAACTCCTGACCTCAGGTGATCTGCCCGCCTCAGCCTCCCAAAGTGTTGGAATTACAGGTGTAAGCCACTGGGCCCGGCCTTGTAATCCCAACACTTTGGGAGGCTGAAGTGGGAGGACTGCTTGATGCCAGGAGTTTGAAACCACCCTGGGCAACATAATGAGACCTCGTTTCTACAAAAATAAAAAAATTAGCCAGGCATGGTGGTGTATGCCTGTAGTCCTAGCCACACAGCAGGCTGAGGCTGGAGGCGTGCTTGAGCCCAGGAGTTCAAGGCTGCAGTTAACTATGATTATACCACTGCAACAGAGGGAGATCCTATCTCAAAAAAGACAAGACAGAGAGAGAGAGAGAAAGACTGTTACCTATGATCAAGGAAGGAAGGTAGGAAGGAAGGGAGGGAGGGAGGGAGGAAGGAAGGAAGGAAGGAAGGAAGGAAGGAAGGAAGGAAGGGAAAGAAGAAAGAAAGAAGGAAAGCAAGCAAGCAAGCCGGGCGTGGTGGCTCACGCATGTAATCCCAGCACTTTGGGAGGCCGAGGCGGGCAGATCACGAGGTCAGGAGATCGAGACCAACCTGGCCAAGATGGTGAAACCCCGTCTCTACTAAAAATACAAAAATTAGCTGGGTGTGGTGGCACGCCCCTGTAATCCCAGCTACTCGGGAGGCTGAGGCAGGAGAATCGCTTGAGCACAAGGAGGCAGAGGTTGCAGTGAGCGGAGATCGTGCCACTGCACTCCAGCCTGGAGACAGAGCACGACTCTGTCTAAAAAGGAAGGAAGGAAGGGAGGGAGGGAGGGAGGGAGGGAAGGAGGAAGGGGGGAGAGAGTAAGAAAAAGGGAGGAAACCCCAGGAATTTACATGCACAGAGGAAGGCCCTGTGAGGACACAGCAAGAAGGCGGCTGCCTGCAGGCCGAGGACAGAGGCCTCAGGAGCCGCCAACCCCGCCAGCACGTTGACCTTGAACTCCCAGCCTCCAGAACTGTGAGAAAGTAACTTTCTGTTGTCTGAGCCACCCGGCCTGTGGTATTTTACTATGGCAGCCCAAGCTGACTCATGCACCAGGAATTTCCACAGGACTGTGTCACACTTGCAAACGTCATCTGTGACTATCCTGGTGGGAGGACAGCAGATGTGGGGACTGGGCTCTGCAGCCTTCCCAAATAAAGCTTCCTGCGATTCCATCCTTCCACCTTGGCAGCCAAATGAGTCAGTGAAGATTTGCAAACACAGAGCTAAAGGAAGGTCTGGAGAGGACGAGATGCCCTGGGGAGAGTGAAGGGCGTCTGAGCCCCACCCTGACCTTTCCCAGGCCCCTGGAGCCCACCCAGCTGACCACAGGGACCACTGAAATCCACTAGAGCAATGTAAACATTAGCCAGGTGCAGTGGCACACTCGGTAATCCCAGCTACTTGGGAAGCTCAGGCACGAGAATCACTTGAACCCAGGAGGCAGAGGTTGAAGTGAGCCAAGATCGTACCACTGCACTCCAGCCTGGGGGATAGAGCAAGACCCTGCCTAGAAAATAAATAAAAAGAGAGAGAGAGAGAGAAAAGAAATCCACCAGGGATCCAGGATGGAAAATGAATTCAGCCAAATGATATTTTCTTTCTTTTTTTTTTTTTTGGTTGGACATGGGATCTTGCTTTGTTCCCCAGGCTGGAGTGCAGTGATACAATCATAGCTCACTGCAGCCTGGGACTTCTGGGTTCAAGTGGTCCTCCCACCTCAGCCTCCTGGGTAGCTGGGACCACAGGTGTGGACCACCATGCCTGGCTAATTTTTTAAATTTTTTTGTAGAGACGAGGTCTTGCTATGTTGCCCAGGCTGGTCTTGAACTCCTGGGCTCAAATGGTGCTCCCACATCGGTCTCCCAAAGTGTTGGGATTACAGGCATGAGCCACTGCACCTCGCTAGATGTTTACTTCTTTTCAGTGGCTTGGTTTGGGTGGTAGTCTTTTTTTTTTTTTTTTTTTTTTGAGACAGAGTCTCACTCGTTTGCTCAGGCTAGAGTGCAGTGGTGTGATCTCAGCTCACTGCAGCCTCCGCCTCCCAGGTTCTCTTGCCTCACCCTCTTGAGTAGCTGCGAATACAGGCTCTCACCACCACGCCTGGCTAATTTTTTTGTATTTTTAGTAGAGATGGGGTTTCACCATGTTGGCCAGGCTGGTCTCAAACTCCTGACCTCAGGTGATCCACCTGCCTCAGCTACAGTCTTAAGCTAGGAGCTGAGTCATTCTGATATGGGGTGAAGTGGGGTGCAGTGTCCTCCTTTGTGACTCAGTTTCCTGCATGTCAAGTCTATGCACCCATACGTTTATTGAATGTAGATTCTCATTTGAATTCCTCTGGGGGACAGTCGTTGAGTGAAAACACAAACCCACTCACTCTGGGAAACACTGCTCCCTGAGCGTACGCACGTGCAGGCTGCAAAGACGCAGTCACATGTGAAACACGCGGATGGCCCCAGCCCTGGGATCAGACACCCTGGAGGAAGTCAGAGGGGCTGCCATAAATCAAGCATTTTACCTGCCAAGACTTCAGGATAATAAACACCCATGTGAAGGACACCTGGCTTAAATAGAACTTTCCCGGTACCTTAGAATCTCTAACTTCCCCTCTCCATTACCATACCTCCCTAAACATACCTGCTTTGCTGAATTTTGGTTTTCTTCTCTTTTCTTTCTTTTTTATTTTATTTTTATTTTTATTTATTTACTTTTTTGAGACAGAGTCTTGCTCTGTCACCCAGGCTGGAGTATAGTGGCATGATCTCAGCTCACTGCAACCTCCACCGGCTGGGTTCAAGCAATTCTCCTGCCTCAGCCTCCAGAGTAGCTGGGACTACAGGTGTGTGCCATGACGCTCGGCTAATTTTTGTATTTTTAGTAGAAATGGGGTTTCACCAAGTTGGACCGGATGGTCTCGAACTCCCGGCCTCAGGTGATCTGCCTGCCTCGGCCTCCCAAAGTGGTGGGATTACAGGCGTGAGCCACCATGCGCAGCCTTTTTCTTTCTGTTTTAGAGACAGGGTCTCCCTCTGTTGCCCAGGCTGGAGTGCAATGGTGTGATCACGGCTTACTCTAGCCTTAACCTATTGGGCTCAAGCCATCGTCCCGCCTCAGCCTCTCAAGTGGCTGGGACTGTAGGACTGTGCTGCCATGCCCAACCAATGTTTAATTTTTTTGTAGGTTCACTGTATGGGTCAGGCTAGTCTTGAATTCCTGGGCTCAAGCAGTTCTCCTGCCTCCGTCTCCCAAGTAGCTGGGACTATAGGCGTGAGCTACCGTGGCCAGCTGCTGCTTTTTTTTTTTTTTTTTTTTTGAGACAGAGTTTCGCTCTTGTCACCCAGACCAGAGTGCAATGGTGCAATCTCGGCTCACTGCAACCTCTGCCTCCCGGGTTCAAGCGATTCTCCTGCCTCAGCCTCCCGAATAGCTGGGATTACAGGCGCCTGCAATGACACCCGGCTAATTTTTGTATTTTTAGTAGAGATGGGAGTTTCATCGTGTTGGCCAGGCTGGTCTTGAACTCCTAACCTCAGGTGATCCACCCACCTCGGCCTCCCAAAGTGCTGGGATTACAGGCTCGAACCACTGCACCAAGCCAGATTTTTTTTTTTAAATAAAATTAAGTTTGTTCACTTTACAAAGTGATCCTTCACTTTGCAAAGTAATTTCAGAAGAGTGGTAAATAAGCTGTAGTTATGCATTTAAAATACAGATTTATTTTTAATCCAAGTTTTCAGGGAAAGTAACTTAGAGTGAGACATACTTGCTTTAAATAACAAATCTATAAATGACACAAATCAGTATGTTAGGATGCTAGAGGACCCTGGAACATTTCAATTCAATTTCTTCATTTTAGGAACCAGCGAACTCAAGGTTATTGCTGGCAATCTGGAGATGCCAGGAACCCACCATAGGGCCCCTGGAGTTGGAGAGGGAAACAGAGGCGGGTACAGGAAGCCCCTCTTCTTAGGTGGAACTCTTGGACCTGAACAAGTGCACATCTGGATGTGGTGGGCTGTGAAATGATCCCTGCCTTACTGGGTGGAGTGAGGCGTTGGGGAGGGGTGGTAGCCATCTCAGCCTGGGACCTGTCTCCAAGGACCAGCTGAGCCCCTGGGTCCTGGCCTCCTGTACATTTGGTTCCCACCGGTGAGCCTGGCTCTGCAGGTCACCTACGCTGGGCGTGCCCTTGGCCTTGGTCTCTCTCCCCGCATGTGCACGGCCAGCAGCCACCCACAGTGCCCCCTGCAGGCAGGTGCCTGTTCCCGCAAGCACAACCCAAGCTTTTCTTCCAAAGTCACATTACAGCTCTCTTAAAATGTGGGTTTGGGTTTGGGCACAGTGGCTCACGCCTGTAATCCCAGCACTTTGGGAGACCGAGGGGGGCAGATCACTTGACGTCAGGAGTCTGAGACCAGCCTGGCCAATATGGTGAAACCCTGTCTTCTAAAAATACAAAAATTAGCCAGGCATGGTGGAGCCTGCTTGTAGTCCCACCTACTCGGGAGGCCGAGGCAGAGAATCACTTGAACCTGGGACACAGAGGTTGCAGTGAGCCAAGATCATGCCACTGCACCCCAGCCTGGCAACAGAGCAAGACTCCGTCTCAAAAACAAAAAAAAACGAAAAAAAATGTGGGTTCAGGGTTGGGCACGGTGGCTTACACCTGTATTCCCAGCACTTGGGAGACCGGGGTGGGCAGATAACTTGAGCCCAGGAGTTTGAGACCAGCCTGGGCAATATAGCAAGAATTCATCTCTAAAAATAATAATAAGTAAACAAAATTTGGGTATGTCTTCCAGCTAGCTGGACCGTACGGTGGGCAGGACTGGTGCTGCTGGAGGTGGGATGAAGGGCGTTGCCCATAGGCCCTCCCAGCTTTTTGGCCAGGGCTAAGAAAGAATCCGTGAATCCTGGCTGAGCGTGGTGGCTCACGCCTGTAATCCCAACACTGTGGGAGACTGAGGTGGGAGGATCGCTTGAGCCCAGGAGTTGAAGAACAGTCTGGGCAACATAGAAAGACACTATCTCTACAAAAAAATAAGAAAATTAGCCAGGCATGGTGGTGTGCACTTGTAGTACCAGTTACTTGCGACGCTGAGGCAGGAGAATCAATCACTTGGACCCGGGAGGCAGAGGCTGCAGTGAGCCTAGATGGCGCCACTGCACTCCAGTCTGGGCAATAGAGCAAGATTCTGTCTCAAAAAAAAAAAAGAATCCATGAATCCTGTTTCCCTAGGAAACCTTCTTCCATGGCTGCAACTCTGGAATACTTCTTCCTTCTCCTACCCACCGTCCAAGCAGACTGAGGCCATAGACATTTGGGACTCCTCATCCCTGTCCCTGCTTTTTTTGCCTCCAGTAAGGAATCAGGTGACACATCAGACCCAGGTCGCAGGGAACTCCCTGGGAAATCAGATATGGGCAGTCCAAGGGTGTTTTTTTAAAGATAGAGGATATGGGATGGGGTGGTGCAGTCTCTCTTAGAATCCTCATCCTCAAGGTCAAAAAATAAGAAAAAAAAGAAATGAGTTAAGTCTGGGCTTAGTGCTCATGCCTGAAATCCCAGCACTTTGGGAGGCAGGGGCAGTCAGAAGTTCAAGACCAGCCTGGCCAACATGGTGAAACCTCCTCTCTACTAAAAATACAAAAATTAGCTGGGCGTGGTGGCGGGCACCTGTAGTCCCAGCTATTTGGGAGGCTGAAGCAAGAGAATCACTTGAACCCAGGAGGCAGAGGTTGCAGTGAGCCGAAATCACGCCATTGCACTCCAGCCTGGGTGGCAGAGTGAAGCTCCATCTTAAAAAAAAAAAAAAAAAGTAAGCAAAATCCAACCCCACTGGAAATCGGGAAAAGATTACAGAAAAAAAAAAAAATAGAATTCTGGTCCTGTGTCCAGGCGTGGTGGCCCATGCCTATCCCAGTGATTTGGGACGCCAGGGCTGGGGCATCACTTGAGGCCAGGAGTTTGAGCCAGACTGGGCAACATAGCAAGACCTCCATCTCTCCAAAAAAAACACTTCAAAAAAATTTTTTTTGAGATGAAGATTTGCTCTTGTTGCCCAGGCTGAAGGGCAACGGCACAATCTCGGCTCACTGCAACCTCCACCTCCTGGATTCAGGCAATTCTTGAGCCTCAGCCTCCTGAGTAGCTGGGATTACAGGCGCCCACCACCACGCCTGGCTAACTTTTGTATTTTTAGTAGATACTGGGTTTCGCCATGTTGGTTAGGTTGGTGTCAAACTCCTGACCTCAGGTGATCCTCCCGCTTCGGTCTCCCAAAGTGCTGGGATTACAGGTGTGAGCCACCGTGCCCAGCCAAGAGCTCCCTTTTCCTTTTTTTCTGTTTTTTTTTTTGAGAGAGAGTCTTGCTCTGTCTCCAGGCTGGAGTGCAGTGGCGATCTTGGCTCACTGCAACCTCTGCCTCCCAGGTTCAAGCGATTCTCCTGCCTCAGCCTCCCGAGTAGCTGGGACCTGAACAAGTCTGGATGTGGTGCACTTGTTCAGGTCCCAGCTACAGGGACACTACAGGCGCGCGCCACCACGCCCGGCTAATTTTTGTATTTTTAGTAGAGACGGGGTTTCACCACGTTGGCCAGGCTGGTCTTGATCTCTTGACCTCGTGATCCGCCTGCCTCGGCCTCCCAAAGTGCTGGGATTACAGCCATGAGCCACCGCGCCTGGCCAAGATCTCCTTTTTCTATAGGGCTCCTCTCACAGTGCCCGGCTCACTGAAAGTTTTCAGTAGATCACAGGGATTGTCGCTCTCACAGAGCCAGGATTGACAGAGATCTGTTCGTACCGGAGGCTGGAGAGGAGGTTAGGAAACCACAGGGCATTCTTAGCATCTAACAAGTCAGCGCCAGCCAGGCTTTCCGTCCTTCCTTTTGGTGCAAACGCCCAGGCAGCGGACTCATCCCCCACCCCTGAGGTCTGCACCCCACCCCCCAGCCACACCACTTCCCCATTAGCACGGCGGCCCCCTGGTCTCTGCCTTTCTAGCTTCCTGTCCATGCCTCCTGTTTCAGCCCAGTTGTGGCCACGGCCCATCCTCCACTCCCCTGGGAGGACAGATCTGGCCCGGGGCTGTCTGCTGCCTTGAATCCCTCTCCTCTCACCTGTGAAGCCAGGGTGAAGCACACACCACACAGCCTGGCCCACAGCGAGACTGATTCTAGTACATTCCCAAATGGTCCATGTCAGCTGGGAATGCTTGACTTCCTGTTTTGTTTTCTGTCAGCAATCCTAAACCAGAACTTTCTTTCCCGTAAGAACCGTTTCTTCAGGTTGCTGACGCGGTGACGTCACTTTGAACAGGAGGGAAGTTTGGAATGCTTTTTATTTAGATCAGAATTTAAAATGAGGCCGGGCGGGGTGGCTCACACCTGTAATCCCCACACTTAGAGAGTCCAAGACAGGTGGATCATTTGAAGTCAGGAGTTCGAGACCAGCCTGGCCAACATAGTGAAACCCTGTCTCTACTAAAAATACAAAACATCAGCCAGATGTGGTGGCGGGCGCCTGTAATCGTAGCTACTTGGGAGGCTGAAGCAGGAGAAAAACTTGAACCCAGGACGCAGATTGCAGTGAGCCGCGATCACACCACTGCACTCCAGCCTAGGTGACAGAGTGAGACTCTGTCTCAATTTAAAAAAAAAAAAAAAGAATTTAAAATGAAAGCCTGTCCAGGAGGCAGAGGAGTTTAGAAGTCTCCTGGTCTAGGGGTTCAAATCCCTCCTGAGGCACTTGCTGTCTTCCTGGTTTGAGGCAAATCTCTTCAGGGTTTACTCTGCTTTTCTCATCTATAAAAATAGGACTAACTCAGATGCAGTCCCAGTTACTTGGGAGGCTGAGGTAAGAAGATGGCTTGAGTCCAGGAGTTCAAGCCTGAAATGAACTATGATTGTGCTACTGCAGTCCAGCCCGGGCAACAGGGTGAGACTCTGTCTAAAATAAACAAATAGGCCAAGTACAGTGGCTCATACCTAGAATCCCAGCACTTTGGGAGGCCAAGGCAGGCGGATCATGAGGTCAAGAGATTGAGACCATCCTGGCCAACATGATGAAACCCCATCTCTACTAAAAATACAAAAATTAGCTGGGCATGGTGGCACACACCTGTAGTAGCTGCTACTTGGGAGGCTGAGGCAGGAGAATCACTTGAACCCCAGAGGCAGACGTTGCAGTGAGCCAAGATCACACCACTGCACTCCAGCCTGGAGACAGAGCAAGACTCTGTCAAAAAAAAAAAGAAAAGGAAAAAAAAGGCCGGGCGTGGTGGCTCATGCCTGTAATTCAAGCACTTTGGAGGCCAAGGCGGACGGATCACCTGAGGTCAGGAGTTCAAGACCAGCCTGACCAACATGGTGAAACCCCGTCTTTAAAAAATAAATAAAAATAAATAAATAAATAAATAAAAGAAAAAAAAATTGGCCGGGCACAGTGCCTCACACCTGTCATCCCAGGTGTGATGACTAGGCCGAGGTGAATGGATCTCTTGAGGTCAGCAGTTCAAGACCAGCCTGGCCAACATGGTGAAACCCCGTCTCTACTGAAAACACGAAAATTAGCCAGGCATGGTGGTGCCCACCTGTAATCCCAGCTACTCAGGAGGCTGAGGCAGGAGAATCACTTGAACCCGGGAGGTGGAGGTTGCAGTGAGCCGAGATCGCGCTGCTGCACTCCAGCCTGGGCCACAAGAACAAAACTCCATCTCAAAAAAAAAAAAAAAAAAAAGGAAAAGCAAAGTGTCCCGCCCAAGTCACCTTGACCTGCCAATTAAAATTTCCTCCAAATACCACGCGGGAGGCGACAGCAACCGAAACATTAAACTGCCTCTGGTTCCTACCAGCTGTCGGGGGTTTCTTTCCTTCTTGGCTCGGCCTAGAAACTCATATTTTATTCATGAAAATCGAGGCCCTGGGAGGCCTGGGCATAAACAGGATGTAAATATTTGCGGGTGGTGGCGGTGGAGAGGTGGTATTTGGGCAGTGGCTGGCTAAAGTAGGGACACCCAAGACAATGCTTACCTGGGGACCCGCCCACCTCCGTGCCTTGCGTAGGTTGCGGGTGGGGGCACGTGCGGACTGTGCCGCTGATGAAAGATAGGTCTGGGACTCCAGTGCCCTTGAAGTGAGGCTGGGGATATTGACTGCTTAACCTTCCCCGTGCATTCCACTTTCCCAATCATCGGGGTCCCTTCTTTTTTTTTTTTTTTTTTTTTGAGACAGAGTCTCACTCTGTTGCCCAGGCTGGCGTGTAGTGGCACGATCTCGGCTCACTGCAACCTCTGCCTCCTGGGTTCAAGCAATTCTCCTGCCTCAGCCTCCCGAGTAGCTGGGAGTACAGACGCTTGCCATCACACTTGTCTATTTTGTCTTTTTTGTTTTGTTTTGTTTTGAGACGGAGTCTCTCTCTGTTGCCCAGGCTGGAGTGCGGTGGCGTGATCTCGACTCACCGCAACCTCCGCCTCCCAGGTTAAAGCAATTCTCTGCCTCAGCCTCCTGAGTAGCTGGGATTACAGGCACCTGCCACCAACTAATTTTTGTATTTTTTTTTTTAAAGATGGGGTTTCACCATGTTGGTCAGGCTGGTCTTGAACTCCCAACCTCAGGTGATCCACCCGCCTTGGCCTCCAAAGTGCTTGGATTACAGGCGTGAGCCACTGCGCCCGGCCTAGTTTTTGTATTTTTAATAGAGACAGGGTTTCTCCATCTTGGCCAGGCTGGTCTTGAACTCCTGACCTTGTGATCCAACTGCCTCGGTCTCCAAACACAGTGTTGGGATTACAGGCGTGACTCACCATGTCTGGTTTTTTTTTGTTTGTTTTTTTTTTAGATGGTGTTGCTCTGTCACCCAGGCTGGAGTCCATTGGCATGATCTCGGCTCACTTCAACCTCCTCCTCCTGGGTTTAAGTGATTCTCCTGCCTCAGCCTCCTGAGTAGCTGGGACTACATGCACTCACCACCATGCCTGGCTAATTTTTGTATCTTGTAGAGACGGGTTTCACCATGTTGGCCAGGCTGGTCTAGAACTCCTGACCTCAGGTGATCTGCCCACCTCAGCCTCCCAAAGTGCTAGGATTTCAGGGGTGAACCACTGCGCCCGGCCTTGTTTCTTGAGCATGCCTTTTCCCACACTCTCACTCCATACCCATAGCCTGCGCGGTGCATTCCTGCACTAGGGCAGTCCCTAGAGCATAAGCTGTAGTCTTGGTTGGAATCTCAAAGAGTATTCAGGATTTTCCTTTTTTTTCTTTTTTGAGATGGAGTCTTGCTCTGTTGCCCAGGCTGGAGTGCAGTGGCATGATCTTGGCTCACCGTAACCTCCACCTCCCAGGTTCAAGCGATTCTCCTGCCTCAGCCTCCTGAGCAGCTGGGACTACAGGCACCTGCCACCACACCTAGCTATTTTTTTTTTCTTTTTTTTTTTTTTGAGACAGGGTTTTGCTGTTGCCCAGGCTGGAGTACAATGGCTCAATCTCAGCTCACTGTAACCTCCACCTCCCGGGTTGAAGCGATTCTCCTGCCTCAGCCTCCTAAGTAGCTGGGATTACAGGTGTCCACCACCACACCTGGCTAATTTTTGTATTTTTCGTAGAGACAGGGTTTCACCATGTTGGTCAGGCTGGTCTCGAACTCCTGGTCTCGTGATCTGCCCGCCTCGGCCTTCCAAAGTGCCGAGATTACAGGTGTGAGCCACTGCACCCGGTTTTTTGTTTTTTGGGTTTTTTTTTGAGAGAGGGCCTTGCTGTATCACCCAGGCTGGAGTGCAGCGATGCAGAGAGCTCACGGCAGCCTGGATCTCCTGGGCTCAAGCAATCCCTCCCACCCCCCTACTTCCCCCACCCCCTGCCTCAGCCTCCCAGGTAGCTGGGACTATGGGTGTGTGCTGCCCTGCCTGGCTTAGTATTTTCAGACTGGCACCCTGCATCTAACAGCCTCAGGCATGAGGAAAACATTTCTACCGGTGAGACGCAGCCTTCTTGGAACTGACACCCTTGGGACGTCCAAAGAATGTGGTGAGCATGTCTGCGCACAACTGGGCCTGCTAAAACCAAGCTTGGTTTAAAATGCCCACGGCGCCTTCTTCAGGTGATGAGACCCACACTTGGAGATTTCTGGGGTTAGGGACATAATATAACCCCCCCAAATTGGAGACCAGATGGCCAGATTAGACCAAGATGCACCACCCTATTCCCATTGGATGTGGTGTTGAAATGGTGGATATAACCTCGCTTTGACAAATAGCGAGACTGCTGTTGACAAGGAATGTCAAACTACTTAGGTGAGGTGTCATTTTTTCTTACATGCAGTTAATCACCTCCTAACTGATCCTGTGTGGACATGTAGATGTTTTTTTTTTTTCCAGTATAGAACTTTTTCTTTTTTCGAAATGGCGTCTCACTCTGTCACCCAGGCTGGAGTGTAATTGCATGATCTCGGCTCACTGCAACCTCCACCTCCGGGTTTAGTCTCCTTCCTCAGCCTCCCAAGTAGCTGGGATTACAGGCACACACCACCACGCCTAGCTAGTTTTTTTGTATTTTTAGTAGAGATGGGTTTTCACTATGTTGGCCAGGCTGGTCTTGAACTCCTGACCTCAGGCGATCCACCCGCCGTGGCCTCCCAAAGTGCTGGGATTACAGGTGTGAACCACCCCACACGACCACTAGTATAGAATTTCTTAGCTTAAAGTGGGCTTCCTGATCTAGCTGTCCAAATATCTCATGGCACAGATAACCCATCAGGAAAAAGAAGAAAAAAACCCCGACCTGCAGAACAGCCTAAAAAGGGCATGCCCTGGCACTCAGTTTCCTGCTGGGAAAGTCCTCAGTCCCCACTCACAGCCTGCTACCCTGCTTTTTTTTTTTTTTTTTTTGAGATAGGGTCTCAGTCTGTTGCCCAGGCTGGAATGCAGTGGTGCAACCATGGCTCACTGCAGCCTTGACCTCCTGGGCTCCAGCAATCCTCCCGCCCCAGCCTTGCAGGTAGCTGGGACTACAGGCACACACAACCACATCTATTTTGTTTTTTTAGAGACGGGGTTTCACCTTGTTGGTCAGGGTGGTTTCGAACTCCTGACCTCAGGTGATCCACCCACCTTGGCCTCCCAAAGTGCTGGGATTACAGGTTTGAAACATCAGGCCTGGCTGCCTTTTTTTTTTTTTTTTTTTTTTTAAGACAGAGTCTTGCTCTGTCACCAGGCTGGAGTGCAGTGGTGCCATCTCAGCTCACTGCAACCTCCGCCTCCTCGGTTCAAGCAATTCTTCTGCCTAGCCTCCTGAGTAGCTGGGACCACAAGCGCATACCACCACACCTGGCTAATTTTTATATTTTTAGTAGAGATGGGGTTTCACCATGTTGGCCAGGATGGTCTTGATCTCTTGACCGCATGATCCGCCTGCCTGGGCCTCCCAAAGTTCTGGGTTTACAGGTGTGAGCCACTGCACCCGGCCTTTTTTTTTTTTTTTTTTTTAATACAGAGTCTTGCTCTGTCACCAGACTGGAGTGCAGCGGTGCGATCTTGGCTCATTGCAACCTTGCAACCTCCATCTCCTGGGTTCAAGCAATTCTCGTCCCTCAGCCTTGCTAATTTTTGTATTTTATAGAAATGGGGTTCTGCCATGTTGGCCAGGCTGGTCTCAAACTCCTGACCTTGAGTTCAAGACCAGCCCGGCCAACATGGTGAAATCTCATCTCTACTAAAAATACAAAAATTAGCCGGGTGTGGTGGTGGGCGCCTGTAATCCCAGCTACTCGGGAGGCTGAGGCAGGAGAATCGCTTGACCCCAGGAGGCGGAGGTTGCAGTGAGCTGAGATTGAGCCACTGCACTTTACTCTGGGTGACAGAATGAGACTCTGTCTCAAAAAAAAAAAAAAAGAAACAAACTCCTGACCTCAAGTGATCTGCCTGCCTCAGCCTCCCAAGGTGCTGGGATTACAGGCATAAGCCGCCACGCCCAGCCTAATCATTTTTTAAAATTATTTTTTGTAGAGACGGGGTCTCACTATGTCGCCCAGGCTACTCTGGAACTCCTGGACTCAAGTGATCCTCCCACCTCAGCCTCCCAAAGATACATAAAAACAACAAAACAGGATTCTATGGGTTTTTTTCTGGACTTTGTTTTTCTTAGGGGTCACAGAGACCTCTTTCCCTGTCAGTACAGGCAGACAGCCTTCATTTTTCAGTGACTATTGTATGAATATACCGTAATTTACCTACACATTCTGCCACTGATGGGCATTTACTTCATTTCCTTCCCCTCTCCCCCCATTCTAAGCTGCTGCAATGAACATCCTAGCACAGACATCTTTGTGCACATGTGTAAGCATTTATATAAGACAAGTTTGTAAAAGTAGGATTCTGGGTCAAAGAGTGTATACTTCTAAAGCATTGCTAGAAACTGACAAATTTTCTGTATGATTTGTACACAAAAGAAAAATGGGCAGACAAATCACAGAAGAGGAAATACAAAAGGTCTACACGTGTAGTAAAATGTTTTGCAAGACAATGAAAATTGAAACAGCCTGAGCATAGTGGCTTGTGCCTGTAATCCATTCACTTCGGGAGGCTGAGGCAGGCAGATCTGTTGAGTCCAGGAGTTCAAGACCAGCCTGGGAAAGGTAGCAAGATCCTATCTCTACAAAAAATACAAAACATTAGCTGGACATAATGATGTGTGCCTGTGGCCCTGACTACTGGGAAGGCTGAGATGAGAGGATCACCTGAGCCCAGGAGGTTGAGGCTGCATTGAACTGTGACTGCACCACTGCACTCCAGCCCGGTCGACAGAGGGAGACCCTGTCTCCAGAAAGAAAGAGAGAGAGAGAGAGAGAGAGAGAGAGAAAGAAAAGAAGGAAGGAAGGAAGGAAAGAAAGGAAAGAAAGAAAGGAAGGAAGGAAGGAAGGAAGGAAGGAAAGAAGAAAGAAAGAAAAGAAACAAAGAAGAAAGAAAGAAAAGAAAGAAAGACGAAAGAAAGAAAGAAGAAAAGAAAGGAAAGAAAGAAAGAAAAAGGAAGGAAGGAAGGAAGAAAAGAAAAGAAAGTCCCCAGTTACCCCACTGAAGGCGGGGTTAACATGAAAAGCCCTGCATACAGTTGGTGCTTAACCGGAACATGTATTTATGTAGAATAGTTTCTGGGAGAGTTATTGAAGTATTACTTTTTGGGATTTGCTTAAAAAGTAGAGCAGGAGCTTTTGAAATCATGAGCCTTAACCACTTTAAAACACCACCTTGTGAGGAAGATGTCTTTTCAAAGGTGCATCTCAGCTGGGTGCCATGGCTTGCGCCTGTAATCCCAGCACTTTGGGAGGCTGAGGCGGTTAGATCACTTGAGGTCAGGAGTTTGAGACCAGCCTGGCCAACGTGGTGAAACCCTGTCTCTACTAAAAATACAAAAATTAGCTGGGCATAGTGGGGCGTGCTTATAATCCCAGCTACTCAGGAGCCTGAGGCAGTAGAATCACTTGAACCTGGAAAGCAGAGATTGCAGTGAGCCGAGATGGCACCACTGCACTCCAGCCTGGGTGACAGACTGAGATAGCATGTCAATAAATAAATAAATAGAAGATGCATCTTTGAGTCACGGGTAGACATCTTCTCCTGCCCGTAAAAATGGAGCTGTCCAGGCGGATAAGAGGTTGTGAGGGGTGTAAAAACGTAAAAGACAGTGGCTCATGCCCGTAATCCCAGCCCTTTGGGAGGCCGAGGTGGGCAGATCATGAGGTCAGGAGTTTGAGTTCAGCCTGACCAACACAGTGAAACCCTGTCTCTACTAAAAATACAAAAATTAGCCAGGTGTGGTGGCACGTGCCTGTAGTCCCAGCTACTCAGGAGGCTGAGGCGGAAGAATCGCTCGAACCCAGGAGGCAGAGGTTGCAGTGAGCCGAGATTTCGCCACTGTGCTATAGCCTGACAACAGAGCAAGACTCCATCTCAAAAAAAAGAAGCCGTGTGCAGCGGCTCACGCCTGTAATCCTGGCACTTCAGGAGGCCAAGGTGGGTGGATCACGAGGTCAGGAGTTGAAGACCAGCCTGACCAACATGGAAAAATCCCATCTCTACTAAAAATACAAAAATTAGCTGGACATGGTGGTGCACACCTGTAATCCCAGCTACTTGGGAGGCTGAGGAAGGAGAATCGCTTGAACCCGGGAGGTGGAGGTTTCAGTGAGCCGAAATCGTGCCACTGCACTCCAGCCTGGGCAACAGAGCAACACGCCATCTCAAAACAACAACGATGACAAAACAAAAAAACGTAAAAGACATGTTCTCTTTGGACACATTTGCTCGTCCCTGATCAAATGTTTCCAAAGAGGACATGTCTTTTATGTTGCTTCCTTTGAAGGCCCAGCCCCAGGGTCATACCTTGGGGTGCCCCAGCCCTGCAGACATGGTGACTTTTCCTTCCCTGTGCCCTCTAGCTCCTACCCAGCGGTGGGGCACGGACACCCGTATCCCTGCCAGGATGCTCAGCCCAGGCACTGTTCGTCTAACAGATTTTTGCGTCTCCCACTGTGATGAGCCCAGACCGCCCTCCCTCGGGCCAGTCCTTTGCAGGCTCACTGTGCATGAGTCCTGTCCTGGCTCTAGAGCCAGGGCTGCCCTTTCAAATGGCTGCCTTCTCTTGGATGCCTGTGGAGAGAGCCACAGAGTCAGAGGTTACCCTGTGACCTAGTTAATCGTAGCGCAGGAGAAAGCCTGTACACACTCAGTGACACACACCAGATGCAGAGAGATTCAGGCAGAGGTGGAGACAGCCGTGGAGGGAGGGTCTCAGGTCGTGGGCATGCATGCCTCCTCTGTGGATAGAGTGGCCTTAACCCCAGCCCACCAACACGTCCAGGAAGCTCCCAGCGAGGCCAAGATGACCTCAGGGAGGTGGACAGGAGAGTGGCTGGTTGGACACAGTGAGGGGCACCAGCTCTGGGTTAGACCATCCAGGCTCCGCCTCCTGCCCACCAAGTCACTCTGGGTACCACGTGCCTCAGTTCCCACACCTGTAATTCGATAATAACAACCTCAGGTGGGGATTGCAAGGACTCAACATCAACCCCTTTTACCCAGGACAATTGCTAGTTCCTAATCCTCAGTGGGGCCTGAAGACCGTCGCCAGCTGCAGACTCATAAGGGGACACCAGGGACAGCCGGCAGAGAGGCAGCTGCCAGAGGTGGGGAGCCAGGATGGTCTCGAACTCCTGACCTCAGGTGATCCACCTGCCTTGGCTCCCAAAGTGCTGGGATTACAGGCGTGAGCCGCCATGCCCAGCCTGTTTTTTTAATTTTTGAAACAGGGTCTTGCTCTGTTGCCCAGGCTGGAGCGCACTGACGCAATCACTGCTGACTGTAGCCTTGACTTCCTGGGCTCAATCGGTCCTCCAGTCTCAGCCTCCCAAGTAGCTGGGACTACAGGCACATGCCAACCACCATGCCAGGTTAAAAAACTTGTAATATGTTGAATCTCAGGTTCTCTTCAATATCCTAATACTGTTTATACAGCTAGTTAGATTTCAATCTAAAATCACAAGTTTAACTTAAATGATTCAACTTTATGTTTTAAATTAGAATTATAAACTTCCCCGTTAGACACTAATATGACAAGTTGTCATAAGGATTTCAAATCCATGATATATCAAATCTATAAAGATTATGTATGAATGCTACATAAAAAGACTAATATAAAATTTTAATTTATTTTATCATGTCTGTATTTCTGAACCTCCTCCCCCCCAGATCATTCATTCATTCATTCATTCATTCAACAAATATTTATTGATGAAGCTGGGCATGGTGGCTCATGCCTGTCATCCCAGCACTTTGGGAGGCCGAGGCAGACAGATCACTTGAGGTCAGGAGTTCGAGAACATCCTGGCCAATATGACGAAACCCTGTCTCTGCTAAAAATACAGAAATGAACCAGACGTGGTGGTGCATGACTATAATCCCAGTTACTTGGGAGGCAGAGGTTGCAGTGAGCCAAGATCGAGTCACTGCACTGCAGCTTGGGCGACAAAGAGGCTGTTATTTATTTATTTGTTTAGTTAGTTAGTTAGTTAGTTAGTTATTTTAAGACGGGGTTTCACCATGTTGGTCAGGCTGGTCTTAAACTCCGACCTCAGGTGATTCGCCCGCCTTGGCCTCCAAAGTGCTTGGATTACAGGCGTGAGCCACCATGCCTGGCCAAAAGGCTATTTTTTTAAAAAAATATTTTTTTAAAGTCAACATCTGCCAAGTGCCAGGCAGTATTTAGGGCACTGAAAACAGCAGTGACTACGATGGAGAAAATCCTTGCCATTACGGAATTTATATTCTAATGGGTCACAACATGCACACACACACACACACACACACACACACACACACACACACACATTTATTGGCTAGAGTTGTGTATTAGGGATAAAGAAAGTCAGGGTAGGCAGAAGGAAAGTGATTGGTGGGAGGAGGGGAGCAGGGGAGCCCCAAAGAGTAAATGACATAGATTAGGGGGTCCCCAACAACCCCTGCGCCACAGACTGGTATCGGTCGGTGTCCTGTTAGGAACCACACCGCACGGCAGGTGAGTCAGGTGGGTGAGCCAACCAAGCTTCATCTCTATTTATAGCCATGCCCCTTAGCTCACATCACCACCTGAGCTCCGCCTCCTGTCAGATTAGTGGCAGCATTAGATTCTCATAGGAGCACAAACCCTACTGTGAACTGAGCATGCATGGGATCTAGCTTGTCCACTCTTATGAGAATATAATGCCTGATGATCTGTCACCGTCTCCCATCACCCCCAGATGGGACTCTCTAGTTGCAGGAAAACAAGCTCAGGGCTCCCCCTGATTCTACACTATGGTGAGTTGTAGAATTATTTCAATATATATTACAATGTCATAATAATAGAAATCAAGTGCACAATGAATGTAATGCGCTTGACTCATCCTGAAATCATCCCCTGACCCCTGGTGCGTGAAAACATTGTCTTCCACAAAACTGGTCCCTGGTGCCAAAAAGGTTGGGGACTGCTGATAGATGACACTCGGTGAGACCTGAGTGAGGCAAAGGAGAAGCCTCACACGTGGACATCTGAGGGAAGAGCATTGTCGGCTGAGGGAACAGCATGTACAAAGCCCCTGAGTGAGGGGATGTGCTTGGCACTGTTCATTTAGAGCAAGGAGGCCCATGTATCTGGAATCAACTGTGTGAGGCTGAGAAGTGGTGGGAAAGGAGGCCGGGGAGACAGCCATGTGGAGGCCAGACATGGGAGGCCTTGGAGGGCTTGGGCTTTTATTCTGCGATAACCCTGATTATCATTTTTTTTTGAGACGGAGTTTCGCTCTTGTTGGCCAGGCTGGAGTGCAATGGTGCGATCTCAGCTCACCACAATCTCCGCAACCCTGATTATCTTTTTAAGGATTTGTCTGGAGACATTCTCCAGAAAGTCCTCCTAATGACTCTCATTAAGTTGAAGATGCCCGTTAGTCACCTGTGATTCCAGCACTTTGGAAGGCTGAGGTAGGAGGCTTGCTTGAGGCCAGGAGTTGGAGACCAGTCTGTGCAACATAGTGAGACCCTGTTTCTACAAAAAATTACAAAATTAGTCAGGCATGGTGATGTGCACCTGTAGTTTCAGCTAGTTGGGAGGCTGGGGTGGGAGGATCACTTGAGCCCAGGAGTTTGAGGCTGCAGTGAGCTGTGATTGCACCACTGCACTCCAGACTGGGTAACAGAACGAGACCCCATCTTAAAAAAAAAGAAGTTTGGGGAGCTGGGCACTGTGGCTCATGCCTGTAATCCCAGCACTTTGGGAGGCTGGTGGATCACTTGAGGTCGGGAGCTCAAGACCAACCTGGTCAACACTGTGAAACCCCATCTCTACTAAAAATAAGAATTAGCCAAGTGTGGTGGTGGGCACCTGTAATCCCAGCTACTCAGGAGGCTGAGGTGGGAGAATCGCTTGAACCCAGGAGGCAAAGGTTGCAGTGAGCAGAGACTGCAGCCACTGCATTCCAGCCTGGGTGACAGAGCAAGACTCTATCTCAAAAAATAGAAAATTAAAAATAAAAAGAATAAGAGATTAAAAGATCAGAAAGCAAAGCCCAGTACGTCCACATACATTTCCTCCACACCCAGCCTTTGGCCACCAGAATGATCTAAAACCAAAACTGGGTCATGTGCTTTGCCCCACCCCCTCTGGGGCCTCTCGGCACTCCTAATTGGCCTTCACAGCCCTGCACGATCTGGCCCCTGCAGGCTCCATCTCTCTCCCACCCCCACCCCCACCCATCCCAGGCTGATCCGGCCATGGTGCACTCCAGCTCTGCTGTCATTCATCCCTCCATCCCTTCAGGAAATGTGGGGCCTCTCTCTGGGCCACTACTCAGGATCCAATGGGAATAGGACAGAGAAAGTTCCTTTTCTCAAAGAATTGTCATTCTAGTGGGGAAACAATATACAAAGCAACAAATCCGGCTAAATATAGATTGTAGGTAAGAACAATAATAAACAGGGACTGGGCGCAGTAGCTCACACCTGTAATCCCAGCATTTTGGGAGGCCGAGGCAGGAGGATTGCTGGAGCCCAGCAGTTCAAGACCAGCGTGGGCAGCAGAGTGAGACCCTGTCTCTATAAAAAATAAACAGATTGGCCCGACATGGTGGCATGTGCCTATAGTCCCAGTTACTCGGGAGGCTGAGGTGGGACGATCACTTGAGCCCAGCAGTTCAAGACACCTGGGCAAGAGAGTAAGACCTGTCTCTATAAAAGACAAACAGATTAGCTAGGCCTGGTGGCACGTGCCTGTAGTCTCAGCTAGTCAGAAGGCTGAGGTGGGAGGATCACTTGAGCCCAGGTCAAAGCTGCAGTGAGCGATGATCATGCCACTACACTCCAGCCTGGGCAATGCAAAGAGACCAACTCAAAAAAAATAATAAAAAAGAGGGAGAGAGAAAGAAATAAACGTGGTGTTAGGGTAGGGAGCAATGGGAGGCAGATCAGGGTATTCGGTGGCCCTTCCAGGGAAAGCCAAGAGGTGTTTAAATCCCAGATTCGGGGTTCACATCTCAGGCCAAACGCCTCTCCCTGTCAAAGCCCTTCCTGACCTCCCAGGCGAAGTGTTAGCCTAGCACTGATATCCTAACAACCCGCCAGTTCCTTTTCTGACACCGATCATAATGACATTGAAATAAACATGAGATTGGCTGCTCACTGTCAGTTTCCTTCCTGTAGTGGAAGCTCCTGTGCCCCTCGCAGTGGCTCTAGGCACTCAGTCAGTATTTGTTAAAGGCAGAAAGCGTGCTGATTACATGATTTCTAACCAGCTTCCGAATTCCATACATCTAATCAGAGCAATACCCCGGGGACAAATTTTACCCAGATGAGAAATCCTTATACTCTAGATATATCCAGGAAATGTTTTTTAGGTACACACTGTGCCTCCCAATACTGAAAATGCAAACAAAGCGTTCACTTCGGCACTGCACAGACTAAAACTAGAACGATCCAGAGAAGATGAGCAGGGCCCCTAATTTTAAAAATGCTAACGAAAATGTTAGAAAAACTAAAAATGGAATGGAACACCGCAGTGCCTGAGAGGAAACAATTATTAAAATGATAGCATCACCATTTAAAAACAAAAAATAGCCGGGTGCGGTGGCTCATGCCTGTAATCCCAGCACTATGGGAGGCCGAGGTGGGTGGATCACTTGAGACCAGGAGTTCGAGACCAGCCTGGCCAACATGGTGAAACCCCCTTTCTACTAAAAATACAAAAATTAGGCGTGTGCCTGTGATCCCAGCTACTCCAGAGGCTGAGGCAGGAAAATCAATTGAACCCAGGAGGCAGGGGTTGCAGTGAGCCGAGATTGTGCCACTGCACTCCAGCCTGGATGACAGAGTGAGACACCATCTCAATAAATAAATAATAAAAACAAAAACAAAAATTACAAAGAAATCCACTTGAAAACAAATAATAAGTGTTATTTTTTTATACAGATGCAGTCTTGCTACATTGCCCAGGCTGGATTCAACCTCCCGGCCTCAAGCGATCCTCCTGCTTGGGCTTTATAAAGTGCTGAGATTAAAGGCGTGAGCCACCAAGCCCAGCCTAAGATAATGCATTTTAAAAATTCAATGTAAACAAGGCAAACAGCATCAAGTGTGAATGACATTCTGGGCCCATGGAGGCTGGAGTAGGCAGGGGGAAAACAGGGCTCTCTTGTAGTCCTGATCTTGGCACGCCAGCAGCTTTTCAGCCTCACGTCCTGCGACATCACTCAGGAAGTGAGCTAACGGTGGAAGTCAAGGTGTCAGTCAAACCTGGACGCGTTGCCTGATCTGACAATCTGATTGGAAGTCCCTGGATCTGGGGAAAGAGCATTTTGGTTTCAATTTTATTTCCTTTCTACATTCTTCCTCTTCGTGTATAACTACCTTGCCCTCTTGTGATTACCATCTGGGAGCTTGGCCTCAGTGTGTATTTAATTTCCTGGGATTTCATGGATTTGCTGGGAGGAATTCTCTGTGGCTACTCTTTGCCCTTTCACAACAGCCTGTGGTTTCCCCAGCACTCCCTGATTCCCCAACATTGGGGCTGTTTGGTCCCAGGGGAGTGGCTGGAGTTTTTGAGCTCTGAGCTCTGTTTGGGCCCAAATCCAACGGGTCACAAAAGGCTCAGTCCAAAAAAAAAAAAAAGAAAAATGTCCTGACAGAGCAGCTCTGCCCTAAAAGTCACCTCCATCTCTCATTCTCCCGGCATTCCAACCACATTAGTTAGAAGAGTCCTGGCAGCGCTAAAAGGCCTCTTGTAGAGTGGGGTTTTTGGAGAACCATGAAAGGAACCGTGTTCTGCATTTATTAAAGATTAGTTTCTAAACTGAGCTATGTGATGGGACGGATGTGAGTGATCGCGGTTACAAGGAAAATATGAACATTACCACACAGGAACAATTCTATGGAAAAACCGCAGATATTTCAAGAAAAGTTTACATTTCAAGAGCAGTTTATATTTTCCACTCTGGAAAAATAAAAGACCTGTGAATAATGATTGAAAAAACAGACAAGACAGCTCCATCAGTTTTAAGGGGGAATAGAGGCCAATTTCAGGCATTTTTTCCAAATTATATGGAAAGAAAAACACTGTGTAAGTTCTGAATCTGTAGACTTTAATACTTACTACCATTAAAACAAACTGCTTGGCCAAGGGGGATGGCTCACGCCTGTGATCCCAGCACTTAAGGAGGCTGAGGCAAGCGGATCACTTGAGGTCAGGAGTTTGAGACCAGCTGGGTCAACATGGTGAAACCCTGTCTCTACTAAAAATACAAATATTAGCCAGGTGCAAGGGTGCACGCCTGTAGTCCCAGCTACTCGGGAGGCTGAGGCAGTATCACTTAAACCCGGGAGGTGGACATTGCAGTCCACCTGAGATCATGCCATGGTACTCCAGTCTGGGTGACAGAGTGAGATTCCATCTCAAACCAAACAAAACAAAACAAAAATGCTCAAAGCACTTGTGAATCTGAAGTAGCTATTTTCTTTTCTTCTTATTTAGAAACAGGATCTCACTCTGCCCCCTAGGGAATGGAATGCAGTGACTTGCTAATAGTTCACTGCAGCTTCGACCTCATGGGCTCCACTGATTCTCTTGCCTCAGCCTCCCAAGTAGCTGAGACTACTGGCACATACCACCACAACCAGATAATTAAAAAAAAAATTTTTTTTTTTAGAGATGGGGGTCTCACTATGTTGCTCAGGCCAGTCTCAAACTCCTGGGCTGAAGGGATCCTGGGCTGGAGGGATTTCCCCCACACCTCAGCCTCCCAAAGTTCTGGGATCATTATTGATTACTATGACATTTTGGGCTATGGGAGAAAAGATTAGGTAGAAAAACAGCCCATAAGAATGCTTAAAACACTTGCAAGTTTCAAGTATTTACTTTTCTTTTCTTTTTTTGAGACACAGTCTTGCTCTGCAGACCAGGCTGGAGTGCAGTGGTGTGATCATACCTCACCGCAGCCTCCACCTCCTGGGCTCAAGCAATCCTCCGCCTCCGCCTCCTGAGTAGCTGGAACTGCAGGTGCGTGCCACCAGGCCCGGTTAATTTTTTTATTTTTATTTTTGTAGAGACGGGGGGGGGGCAGGGGTCTCACTATGTTGCCCAGGCTGGTCTCGAACTCCTGGGCTCAATCGCTCCTCCGGTCTTTGTCCCCCAAAGTGCTGGGATTACAGGCGTGAGCCACTGCGCCTGGCCTTGAGTCCCTATTCTCCTGGAATGAACACTGCATTTCCTCTGACAGAGGGACGGTTTCGGTTTCCTCTTCGGCAAAATGGGGTGGGGGTGGGAATTCCCATTTGCAGCCGAGAATTCCCTGATAATAAACGTCGAGCGCCGAACGCGGTTGGGGTGCAGGAACCCACCCAACCGGAGCAGCTCACGGTGACATTCGGAGCAATCTGGAGAAGTGGGCACGGGGAGCCCCAGACGTCATCCCCAGACCCCGCTGTCCAGCAGAGCCAGGAGGCTGGCATTGTCCGTGTCCAGGCATCCAAGCCTGCGTTTGGTCGCAACGCCCCCAGGCCCTGCTCCTCCCACGCCGCCGTGGAGCGGATCTTCCACACAGACCACACACAAACGTCCGTTTCGAGAGTGACCTCCTTTCTCGGAAGGCGTCGCGGCCAGATCTCGCCTTCCTGTCGCTCCCAAGCCGGACGCCAGGTCTCCAGTAGCAACCACGGCCTCCAGCAATGGCCGCCTGGGCACCGCCGGAACCCTCTGCGCAGGCGCGAAAGGGCGCAGGCACGCGGCTTCCGCTCGCGCCCGGCGGAAGGCAGGGGGCGGGGCTTGCGTGCTGGCGTCACGGGACGGGCGTTCGAGCGGCGGGAACAGGAGGCGCGAGAATGGAGGTGGAGGCCGGAGGTGGTGGTGCGGGCGAGCGGGAGGCCCAGGACCGTGCCCCTGCCTCCAGCAAGGCTCCTGGTAGCGCCGGCCACTATGAGCTGCCGTGGTGAGGCCCCAGGCCGTAAAGAATGGGCGCGTTTGGATGTGAGGGTGGGCGAGTGGCGGGCCGTGCTCCGAAGAAACTCGGGGGGCATGGGCTTGTTCTGGGGGATTCCGAGGGAGGAAGAGGCCCCAGGTGGTCGGTCTGTCTAAACTCTGCAAATGGAGTCCCGCTCACAACAATGTATATGACAATTACGGCTACCCCGGGTGGCCACCTACTCTGACCTAGTTGGTTTTTCAAAAATTTTTGTGCTTAGTAGTGTATGATGACCTAGTGTTTTTAAAAACCTCAGGCGTTTAAAAAATATTGATTACATGTTGAAAATAATATTTTGACTGTTAGGTTCAATAACATTTACATTTGAAATTTAAAAAATAGAGACCCGGGTCTTGCTGTGTTGCCCAGGCTGGTGTCCAACTCATTGGCTCAAGTGATCCTCCTGCCTCAGTCTCCCAAGTAGGAGAGACTAAAGGCATGCACGACCAAGCCCGGCTAGTTTTTTTTTTTGTTTTGAGATGGAGTCACACTCTGTCCACCAGGCTGGGATGCAACTGAACCTCTCCCGGGTTCAAGCGATTCTTCTGCCTCAGACTCCCTAGTAGCTGGGATTACAGACGTGTGCCACCACACCCTGCTAATTTTTGTATTTTTAGTAAAGGTAGGGTTTCACCATGTTGGCCAGGCTGGTATCGAACTCCTGACAACTGATCCACCCGCCTTGGCCTCCCAAAGTGATTACAGGCATGAGACACCGTACCCAGCCTAGGCCTGGGGTTTTTGTCTAGCCAGCCATGTTGTGTACTTGGCAGACATCTGCAGAAACTGGCAGGTAAGGGATGAGAAAGGGGCTGGGTTGCACCCATGTTGTCATACCAAATGATGTCAGTGCTATGTGGTGGGCGGGCCTCTTGTGACATGCAAATGGGGTTGTGGCACAGTGTCACACTGATCCAGATGGCCTGTGCTGGCCCTGCTCCAGCAGCACCAGGTGTTTTTCTGTTGTGGCAGGTTTGAAGCTTTTGCTGTGAAATTCTCATGCCCTTAACTTTTTTTTTTTTTGAGATGGAGTCTCAGTCTGTTGCCTAGGCTGGAGTGCAGTGGCACAATCTCAGCTAACTGCAATCTCCACCTCCCAGGTTCAAGCGATTTTCCTGCCTCACCTCCCAAGTAGCTGGGATTACAGGCACCTGCTATCATGCCTGGCTAATTTTTGTGTTTTTAATAGAGAGGGAGTTTTGCCGTGTTGGTCAGGCTGGTCTCGAACTCCTGACTTCGTAATCTGCCCGCCTCAGCCTCCCAAAGTGCTGGGATTACAGGCGTGAGCTACCGTGCCAGCCCCCCTTAACTTTTCATGTGGCTCTTGGGCATCTTATTACATTTTATTTATTTATTTATTTATTGAAACAGTCTTCCTCTGTTACCCAGGCTGGAGTGCAGTGGTGTGATCTTAGCTCACTGCATTCTCGTGCCTCCGCCTCCCAAGAAGCTGGGATTAGAGACACGCACCACCGCGTTTGGCTGATTTTTGTATTTTTAGTAGAAATGGGGCTTCACCATGTTGGCCAGGCTGGTCTCGAACTCCTGACCTCAAGCGATCCACCTGCCTCGGCCTCCCAAGGTACTAGGATTACCATGCTGGGCTGTCATCTTACTACATTTAAAACCTGCAGCCATTTGGCATAGTTGTACTGAATGTATGTAATTTTCCAAGAAAGTTCTTAGGATGGCCTGTAAGTGCTTTTTGAGGGGTAGTGGAAGATAACCATGTCATCATTTTTATGCATTTTCTTAATAGGGTTGAAAAATACAGGCCAGTAAAGCTGAATGAAATTGTTGGGAATGAAGACACCGTGAGCAGGCTAGAGGTTAGTGGCTTCTTATTTGTATTTACTTATTTTTTTTGAGACGGAGTCTCACTCTGTTGCCAGGCTGGAGTGCAATGGCGCAATCTGGGTTCATTGCAACTTCTACCATCTGGGTTCAAGTGATTCTCCTGCCTCAGCCTCCTGAGTAGCTGGGACTACAGGTGCCCGCCACCACACCCAGCTAATTTTTGTAGTTTTAGTAGAAAGGGGGTTTCACCATGTTAGCCAGGCTGGTCTCTATCTCTTAACTTGGTGATCTGCCCGCCTCGGCCTCCCAAAGTATTGGGATTACAGGCGTTAGCCATAGCGCCAGGCCTTACTATTTTTATTTTATTTTTTTTGGGACGGAATCTTGCTCTGTCGCCGAGACTGGAGTGCAGTGGCACGATCTTGGCTCACTGCAACCTCCGCCTCCCGGGTACAAGCAGTTTTCTGCCTCAGCTTCCCGAGTAGCTGGGATTACAGGCGCCCACCATCACGTCCTGCTAATATGTGTGTATTTTTAGTAGAGATGGGATTTCACCATCTTGGCCAGGCTGGTCTTAAACTTCTGACCTGGAGATCCACCCACTTCGACCTCCCAAAGTGCTGTGATTACAGGCATGAGCCATCAGGCCCAGCCAGGTGGCTTTTTAAAAGATTGTCTAAGGCCAGATGCAGTGGCTCACACCTGTAATCCCAACACTTTGGGAGGCTAAGGCAGGCAGATCACTTGAGGCCAGGTGTTTGAGATCAGCCTGGGCAACATGGTGAAACCAGTCTCTATGAAAGAATTTAAAAATCAGCTGGGTGTGGTGGCAAGTGCCTGTAATCCCAGCTACTCAAGAGGCCAAGGCTAGAGTATCTCTTGAGCCCAGGGGTCTGATGCTGCAGTGAGCTGTGATCACGCCATTGCACTCTAGCCTAGGTGACAGAGCAAGACCCCTACTCTGAGAAACAAAGAGTTTGGGCTTCATAGTGAGGGTAGGAAGGAGTCAAGGATTTCAGTTAAGTAAAAATGTTTTTTTGGGGGCTGGGCGCGGTGGCTCACGCCTGTAATCCCAGCACTTTGGGAGGCCGAGGTGGGCGGATCACGAGGTCAAGAGATTGAGACCATCCTGGCCAACATGGTGAAACCCCATCTTTACTAAAAGTACAAAAAATTAGCCGGGCGTGGTGGTGCGTGCCTGTAGTTCCAGCTACTCGGGAGGCTGAGGCAGGCGAATTGCTTGAAACCGGAAAATGGAAGTCACAGTGAGCCAGAATTGCACCACGGCACTCCAGCCTGGTGATAGAGCGAGACTCTGTCTCAAAAAAAAAAAAAAGTTTTTTTCTTTTTGAGACAGAGTTTCACTCTTGTTGCCCAGGCTGGAGTGCCGTGGCGCGATCTTGGCTCACTACAACCTCAGCCTCCTGGGTTCAAGCGATTCTCCCAGCTCAGCCTCCTGAGCAGCTGGGATTACAGGCATGCGCAACCACACCCAGCAAATTTTGTATCTTAGGTAGAGACGGGGTTTCTCCATGTTGGTCAGGGTGTCCCGAAGTCCTGACCTCAGATTATCCACCTGCCTTGGCCTCCCAAAGTGCTGGGATTACAGGTGTGAGCCGCCGTGTTGGGAAAATGTTTTAATAGGTGTGAACTTTAGAAAGCTGGCTGTGGGTACAGGTTGGGAAGTGGATTTGAATCGGGCAGGATTGGAAGCATAGGGATGCGTTAATGACCCATTATGGCAGTCAGACAGAGGTAATGGGCTTCAGAAAGTGATAGTGGGGGTGCAGAGAAGTAAAGGGCCCTGGTAATTGAGGTATTCGGGGTGAGGATGAGGCCAAACCAAGATGACAGCAACCTCAGCTTCGTGGCTTGGACAGTCCACGATGGGAAACATGGGTGGGGCCTCAGGTTTGTGCAGAAGAATGAAGTGTTGAGTTTTGAAGATGCCAGGGTGAAGACCTGCAGTCCTAGCTGCTCAGGAGACCCAGGCAGGAGGATCTGTTGAGCCCAGGGATCCGAGGCTGCAGTGAGCCTTGATCATGCCACTGTACTCCAACCTAGGTGACAGAGCGAGACCCATCTCTAAAAGAAGAAAAAGAAGTCCGTGAGCCGCCCAGTCCACATGGAAACATCTGTAGCCACGTTTACTATACAGGCTGTGTGGCTGGGAGAGTCAGCTCCTAAAGCTTACAAATGAACCAGGTTTTGTGTTTGTTTTTCTTTTTAAGACAGGGTGTCACTCTTGCCCAGGCTGATGTGCAGTGGCGCAATCACAGCTCACTGCAGCCTCCACTTCTCAGGCTAAAGCGATCCTCTCACCTCAGCCTCCTGAGTAGCTGGGAGTACAGGCGCACACCAGTACGCCTGGCTAATTTTGTTTATTTTTTGGGGAGACAGGCTCGCTATATTGCCAAGGCTGGCCTCTTAACTCCTGGCCTCAAGTGATCCTCCCACCTTGGCCTCCGAAAGTACTAGGATTACAGGCATGAGCCACTGTGCTCAGCCAAGTTTTAACCTGCGTGTTTATTCTTTTTCTACCTTTTCTATCTAGTCATCCAGAAGCAAGTTTTAATCAGTTTTAATGATCATTTTCGCTTTAGGTCTTTGCAAGGGAAGGGAATGTGCCCAACATCATCATTGCGGTGAGTACGCAGCCCTGGGCCTGTTGAACGTGGCAGTGTCTCCTCCCGCTGCCCACTGAAGTGCTTTCTTGTGTACAGCGCTCCCTCCGCAGACAGCCCCGCACCATTCCCCAGGCAAAGGGAAGCGCTTCACTCAAGTTAGTTGGGAGGCCTGGAGTTGGTTGCTCTGTTTTTTTTTGTTTTGCTTTGTTTTATTTTTTTGACAGAGTCTTGCTCTGTCGCCCAGGCTGGAGTGGTGCAATGGCACGATCTTGGCTCACTGCAGCCTCCATCTCCCAGGTTCAAGCAATTCTCCTGCCTCAGCCTCCCAAGTAGCTGAGATTACAGGCACGTGCCACCACGCCCAGCCAATTTTTTGTATTTTTAGTAGAGACGGGGGTTTCTTCATGTTGGTCAGTTGATGATGAACTCCAGACCTCAGGTGATTTGCCTGCCTCCAACTCCCAAAGTGCTGGGATTACAGGCGTGAGCCAATGCGCCTAGCCTTTTTTTTTTTTTTTTTTTTTCTTTTTTTTGGAGACAGCCTCGCTCTGTCATCCAGGCTGGAGTGCAGTGGTGTGATCTCAGCTCACCTCAACCTCCACCTCCTGGGTTCAAGTGATTCTCCCACCTCGGCCTCCTGAGTAGCTGGGACTACAGGTGCATGCCACCACACCCAGCTAATTTTTGTATTTTTTAGTAGAGACGGGGTTTTGCCACATTGGCCAGGCTGGTCTCGAACTTGTGACCTCAGGTGATCTGCCTGCTTCGGCCTCCCAGAGTGCTGGGATTTCAGGCGTGAGCCGCCGTCCCTGGCCAGCTGTATTGATCTGTGTGTGCTGTGGGTGGGATGCGAGGGTTAGAGGGGACGGAGATGCAAACAGTGCTGAGCAGAACGCAGGAGCCACCTGAGGTCCTTCTGGTGGTTTGAAGCCCTTACTGGAGATCTCGTTCCCAGGGCCCCCCAGGAACTGGCAAGACCACAAGCATTCTGTGCTTGGCACGAGCCCTGCTGGGCCCAGCACTCAAAGATGCCGTGTTGGAACTCAATGCTTCAAATGACAGGTAGGTCTGAGTCTGGCCTGCAGGGTGGCGGGTGTTCTGCGTTGAGAATTGTTACACAAACAGCCTTTCTCAGCATTGGACTGTATTCGAAGTTGGCCTTGCCAGCTATGTGATTTCCTCCACTCCTTCCCGGTGAAAGAGCATAAGAATTGCTCACTTGTTGACTTGCTGGTTTATTATTATTTTTTAATGGATTGTTATTATTTTTAATGGATATTTTTTAAAACTGTTTTTCTCGGCAGGGTGTGGTGGCTCGTGCCTATAATCCCAGCACTTTGGGAGGCTGAGGCGGGTGGATCACCAGGCATCGGGAGTTTGAGACCAGTCGGGCCAACATGGTGAAACCCGGTCTCTACTGAAAATACCAGAATTAGCTGGGCATGGTGTCGGGCACCTGTAATCGCAGCTACTCGGGAGGCTGAGGCAAGAGAATCACTTGAATCTGGGAGAAGGAGGTTGCAGTGAGCTGAGATCGCACCATTGCACTCCAGCCTGGGTAATGAGCAAAACTCTGTCTCAAAAACAAAAAACAGCTTTCCTCTTGTTTGAAGTTTAAACATTTTTGAAGAGATGGGGTCTCACTGTGTTCCCCAGGCTGATCTGAAACTTAGCCTCAGGCGGTCCTCTTACCCTGGCCTCGCCGGTTGCTAGGACTATAGACCCACGCCACCGTGACAGCTAATTTTAATGGTGGTTTTGTTTGTTTGTTTGTTTGTAGGGGTAGGATTTCACTATGTTGCCCAGGCTGGTCTTGAACTCCAGGGCTCAAGCGATCCTCCTGCTTCAGCTTCCCAAAGTGCTTAGATTACAGGCATGAGCCACCGTGCTAGGATATTCAGCTGGTAAATATAATGCAAAATTCCAAAATGTGAAAAAAAACCCAAATCTGAAACATTTTTGGTCTCAAGCATTAGGGATAAGGGATACTCAGCCTGTACACGTAAAATGTATGGAAGGCTGGCCAGACATGGTAGTTCACGTCTATAATCCCAGCACTTTGGGAGGCTGAGGCAGGTGGATCTCTTGAGTCCAGGAGTTTGAGACCAGCCTGGGTGACATAATGAAACCCCATCTCTGTATAAAAATAAAGTGTACTGGAGGATGTGTATAAGTTAGTATGCAAATGCTATGGCATTTCATATAAGGGACTTGAGCATCCGTGGATTTTGGTGTGTGAGGAAGGGCCTCGCACTGGTCCCCGTGAACACCAAGGGACAGCTTTGTATTGTTCACTCCTTGATTGTTCAGTTTGGGAAAATGTATGGAGGATATTGTCATCTGAAGATTCATCGTCTGAGATTTTGCTTATATGATCAATTTCACCATCAGAGTCTAGAATGTTGCTATTGGTGTCTCTGCAGGTTTTTTTTTTTTTTTTTTTTTTTTTTTTTTTTTTTTTTTATACAGATTATTTCTATGTTTCCAGGCTGGAGTGTGGCAGTGTGATGTTGGCTCTCTACAACCTCTGCCTCCTGGGTTCAAGTGATTCTCCTGCCTCAATCTCCCGAGTAGCTGGGATTACAGGCATTAGCCACCATGTCCGGCTAATTTTTGCATTTTTAATAGAGATGGGGTTTTGCTGCATTGGCCAGGCTGGTCTTAAACTACCGGCCTCAAGTGGTCTGCACACCGTGACCTCCCAAAGTGCTGGGGTTACAGATGTCAGCTACCATGCTCGGCCTACATTGCGGTTATTTCCTGATTCATCTAATAATCAGGAAGAGTCCTCCTCTCAATTTTTTTCTCTGTGCTGTTGTGGGTAGAAAATGAAAAATGTTGAATTCTCAGCGGTGGTCAGTGAAAGTTTACAGGATAACAAAGGTGGTGTATCTGAACCTCTGTTACATCTTTTGAAAGATAGTATGATATCTCAAGCAGTGCAGTTAAAAACTCAAAGATGAGGCACTATGACAGACTTTGTTGTTTTCTTTTTGTTTGTTTGTTTTAGGCAGGGTCTCTGTGTTGCCCAGGCTAGAGTGCAGTTTTGTCATCATGGCTCACTGCAGGCTCAGCCTCCCTGGCTCCAGCGATCTTCCCGCCTTGGCCCTCTGGATAGCTGGGACCACAGGTGCACATCACCACACCCAGCTAATTTTTGTATTTTTTGTAGAGATGGGCTTTCGCCATGTTGCTCAGGCTGGTCTTGAACTCCTGAACTCAAGTGAAACCCCCAACTCGGCCTCCCAAAGTGCTGGGATTATAGGTGTGAGCCACTGTGCCTGGCCAGCAGTCTTCTATTTTCTTCCTATTGTTTTATCATTCTTCTAGGCAATTCCACCATTTTTTCATTTTCTTATTTTAACTTTTTTAGCGTGGTTGAGAGTAATTGATAAATTATGATGAACTCATTGCTAGGTTGATGAAATAGAGAGCTGTTTCAAAATACAGAAAGAGTGAGGTCAGTAAGACTCAGAACACATCCTAGATTACAAAAAGGTCCAGTGGCCACTGCACTCCAGCCTGGATGACACAGCAATACTCTGTCTAAACAAAAAAAAAAAGTGTATATTTTCTTTGTTTTTTTTTTTTTCCTGAGATGGAGTCTGGCTTTGTTACCCAGGCTGGAGTGCAGTCGTGTGATCTCGGCTTACTGCAGCCTCTGCCTCCCAGGTTCAAGCAACTCTCCTGCCTCAGCCTCCCAAGTAGCTGGGATTACAGGTGCATGCCACCACACCCAGCTGATTTTTGTGTTTTCAGTAGAGACAAGATTTCATCATGTTGGTCAGGCTGGCCTCAAACTCCTGACCTTGTGATCTGTCTGCCTCGGCCTCCCAAAGTGCTGGGAGCCACCACGCTGAGCCTTTTTTGTTCTTTGAAAGGCTTCCAAGAAAGAACAGTAGTCATAAAAATTTCAGTCCTCATAAATACTTACAATTGCCCCAAAAAAAAACTCAAAAACAGAAATTGGGTTTTGTAGTTCCTGATACGCTCATTGTTTAAAAGTGCTCCTGAAGGCAACTGAATTAGTTTCAGAAGATGCCAGTAAAAACCTGTTGTTCTTTCAGGGGCATTGACGTTGTGAGGAATAAAATTAAAATGTTTGCTCAACAAAAAGTCACTCTTCCCAAAGGCCGACATAAGATCATCATTCTGGATGAAGCCGACAGGTAGAGTGCTTTGCCAAGTATATTTTGACCTTGATCTCTAAATCTCTTTTCGGGCTTTATTCAATCAGGATAAAAAGTACTTTTGTAGATTTGCTTGTATCTTCAACAGGCAATTTCACAGGGACCTGTGCCTTAAATCTTGTCTTTATTAAGTAACTTCTAAACATTTGTCTAAGATAGTCGGTTAATGTGCTGGTTTCAGCATCTCTTAAATTAATAGTTTAAAAAAAAATTTTTTTTTTGAGATGGAATCTCGCTCTGTCACCCAGGCTGGATTACAGTGGCGCTATCTCTGCCCACTGCAACCTCTGCCTTCCAGATTCAAGCAATTCTCCTGCCTCGGCCTCTTGAGTAGCTGGGACTGCAGGCACGTGCCACGACACCCAGCTAATTTTTGTATTTTTAGTAGAGATGGGGTTTTGCCATGTTGGCCAGGCTGGTCTCAAACTCTTGACCTCAGGTAGTCTGCCCGCCTCAGCCTCCCAAAGTGCTGGAATTACAGGTGTGAGCCACTGTGCCCAGCCTGTAAAATTTTTTATTGTGGTTAAATATACATGATGAACCACAACATAAAATTTACCATTTTAACCATTTTTAAGTGTATAATTCAGTGGCATTTAGTACAGTTGCAGTGTTGTGCGACCATCACAACACTGTGGTTGGTATAAATGAAAAATTTGAGGCCAGGCGTGGTGGCTCATGCTTGTAATCCCAGCACTTTGGGAGGCCAAGGCAGGAGGCTCACTTGAGGTCAGGAGTTTGAGACCAGCCTGGCCAACATGGAAACCCCGTCTCTACGAAAAATATAAAAATTAGCCGGAGGTGGTGGCGTGCGCCTGTAATCCCAGGTACTCGGGAGGCTGAGGCAGGAGAATCTTGTACCTGGGAGGCGGAGGTTGCAGTGAGCTGAGATTGTGTTGCTGCACTCCAGCCTGGGCAACAGACTAAGACTCTGTCTCCAAAAAAAAAAAAAAAAAGTTTTTTAAATGTAGCAGTAATTCGTGTTCTTTGAAGAAAATTTAGAATCTATTAATCCCTTGCTTTCTTTTTATTTATTTTTGAGATGGAGTCTCTCTTTGTTGCCCAGGTTGGAGTGCAGTGGCATGATCTCAGCTCATTGCAGCCTCTGCCTCCTGGGTTCAAGTGATTCTCCTGCCTCAGTCTCAAGAGTAGCTGGGACTACAGATGTGTACCACCACGCCCAGCTAATTTTTTTTGTATTTTTAGTAGAGGTGGAGTTATGCCATGTTGGCCAGGCTGGTCTTGAACTCCTAACCTCAAGAGATCTGCCTGCCTTGGGCTCCCAGAGTGCTGGGATTACAGGTGTGAGCCACTGCCCAGCCATTAATAGCTTGCTTTATTTTTTCTCTTTTTACACACTATGAATTTTTACATAGTTGAGATTGTAATATATATAATTTTTGTATCCTGGTTTTTCCTTTTAATGTTACAGACGGTGCTCTACATTATGATAATCTTGGAAACATAGGCTTTTTTTTGTACATTTTTTAAACATTTTTTTTGTAGAAATAGAGGTCTCACGGTGTTATCTAGACTGGTCTTGAACTCTTGGTCTCAAGCGATCCTTTTGCCTCAGCCTCTTGAGGTGGGAGGATTGCTTGAGCTCAGGAATTCAAGGCTGCAGTGAGCTATGATTGCACCATTGCGCTGCAGCCTAGGCAAAAGCAAGATCTTGCCTCTTTGAAAAAAAAAAAGGAAGAAAGAAAAGCTGGCAGCTGGTGTCACAACTCTTTTTTTTTTTTTTTTTTTTGGAGACAGAGTTTTGCTCTGGTACCATCTCTTCTCTGCTCACTGCACCCTCCGCCTCCCAGATTCAAGCAATTCTGCCTCAGCCTCCCGAGTAGCTGGGATTACAGGCGCTCACCACCACACCTGGCTAATTTTTGTATTTTTAGTAGAGACAAGACTTTACTGTGTTGGCTAGGCTGGTCTCGAACTCCTGACCTCGTGATTCGCCCACCTCGGCCTCCCAAAGTGCTGGGATTATAGGCGTGAGCCACTGCACCCGGCCTATGACTCTTCTCTTGCATTTGATGTCATGAAGGGCTGGAGAGAGAACCAGTTCCCACAAGTGTGATGGCAGCCACTGTCAATGGTGTTTTTCATGAGTTTGACTTCGGGGTGGTTCTGATGCTGTAGGTGCTAAATGCTGTTTGCGCAGTCTTTGAGAGAGCAGCCTGCGGGTTTTAGCATTAGAGGGGAGGCCTGTGTACTTCTGATGAGACCCTCATATAGGACATAGGACATGTCTTATGTCCTGGGTTTTTGTATGGGGAGCAATTTGTGTCGTATGGGCCCTGGGTCCCACTTGCACATTTGTTTCTTTCTTCTCAGCATGACTGATGGAGCCCAGCAGGCCTTGAGGAGAACCATGGAAATCTACTCCAAAACCACTCGCTTTGCCCTTGCATGTAACGCTTCCGATAAGATCATCGGTGAGTGGGAGCTCTGGGTGGCTGGGGTCCACCGGGTGCTCACCCGGGCTTTTTTCTTTTCTGTAGATGTGGTCTCCCTCTTCACTCAGGCTGGAGTGCAGTGGTGCCATCACGGCTCACTGCAGCCTCCAACTCCTGTGCTCCAGTGATCTTCCTGCCTCAGCCTCCCAGTAGCTAACACCACAGGCATCTGCCACCGCACCTCGGTTTTTTGGTTTGTTTTTTTTTTTTTTGAGATAAAAGTCTCACTCTGTCGCCCAGGCTGGAGTGCAGTGATGCGGTCTCGGATCATTACAACCTCTATCTTCAAGGTTCAAGCAATTCTTGTGCTTCAGCCTCTCAAGTAGCTGCAATGACAGGCGCACACTACCACATCTGGCTAATTTTTGTTTTTTTAGTAGAGATGGGGTTTTACTATGTTGGCCAGGCTGGTCTCAAACAAACTCCTGATCACAAGTGATCCACCTACCTGGGCCTCCCAAAGTGCTGGAATTACAAGCATGAGCCACTGCACCAGACCTTACCTTGGCTCTCTAGCACTGGAAGAGTAGGGACTTTTTGATTGTGTAACATGGGCCAAGCACTATATAATCAAGGTTTTAAATTTAATTTTTATAATTGACAAATAGAAATTGTATATATTATACACAACATGTTTTCCCATATAATCAACTTTTATTTATTATTTTTTTGAGATGGAGTCTTGCTCTGTCGCCAGGCTGGAATACAGTGGTGTGATCTCGTCTCACTGCAACCTCTGCCTCCGGGTTCAAGTGATTCTCCTGCCTCAGCCTCCCGAGTAGCTGGGATAACAGGCGTCCGCCACTACACCCAGCTAATTTTTGTATTTTTAGTAGAGACGGTTTCATCATGTTGGCCAGGATGGTCCTGAACTCCTGACCTTGTGATCTGCCTGCCCTTGCCTCCCAAAGTGCTGGGATTACAGGCATGAGCCACTGTGCCCGGCCTCAACTTTTAAATTTAGTTTTATATAATCCTATGAGAAGGTGTTATTAGCTTCGCTTTAGAGATGAGAAAACTGGAGCTTATCCTGATGTTTAGGATCTAAGGAAAAAAGAGAAAGAAAACGAGCTTGGAGAGGTACAGTAGTTTACCCACAGTCACAGAGCCACGTTCAAGAGCAGCTGGGATTGGAGCCCCAGGTCTGCCTCCCCCTTTCCCTCTTGGAGGCACACAGGACGCTGTTGATATCCCGCTCAGAGTGTCACAATCACTGTTGCTCTCCAGATACCCTCTCCTGCTTTTCGTGTGCTCTGAGCACTTGGCATAGGCAGTATCTGCACGTTGGAATTTGTTGCCTCCAGGAAGCTCCTCTCTGATATCCTACAGTCAGGCTTCCCTCTGACCTTACTGCTCCCTCTCAGCTCCCTCCCAGCTCCCTCTCTCCCTGCAGGCTCTCTCCTTTCTCGGCTTTGAAACCTCCCGCCCCAGGTCCCAGGAGTGCTCTAGTTTGTCAACTTCCTGCTGGTTTCACATCCTTCTCTTTCTCTTTTTTTAGACAGAGTCTCGCTCTGTTGCCCAGGCTGGAGTGCAGTGGTGCAATTTTGGCTCACTGCAACCTCCACCTCCCAGGTTCAAGTGATTCTCCTGCCTCAGCCTCACAACTAGCTGGGATTACAGACACACACCACCACGCCTGGCTAATTTTTGTGTTTTTGGTAGAGACAGGATTTCACCGTGTTGCCCAGACTGGTCTAGAACTCCAGGCCTCGAGTGATACACCCACCTCGGCCTCCCAAAGTGCTGGGATTACAGGCATGAGCCACCACACTGGCTCGTCCTTCTCCTGACACAAGCTGCCTGCACAGCTTTCATTTTTCATCACTCTCTCGCCACTTTCTTTGCCTCACTTCTGCCCTGCTGAAATCCAGCGTATGAGCTCATCCATCTGACATCCGCCTTCTCCACCCAGGCCTCTGTTGCAAACAAGCACATTTGCTAATGTGATGCCCACAGGGTCATGGCCACCAGCCCCGGCAGGGCTCCCAGTGATGTCGGGAATCATTTGCATTCTTTTCCCTTCCCCAGATCGCACTGATTTGTGCATTGATTCATTCAGCCATTCACCAAACACTCTGTTCTTAGTAACTGCCAGGCGTCATGCTAGTGGAGAACTTGCAGAGTTAAAGTATTCTCTGCCTTCTGGATGCCAGCAATGAAGGGGGAGAAAGGTGCATTCCAAGTTCTTGATTTGGTCGGGCACGGTGGCTCAACGCCTGTAATCCCAGCACTTTGGGAGGCCAAGGCAGGTGGATCACCGGAGGTCAGGAGTTTGAGACCAGCCTGGCCAACATGGTAAAACCGTTTCTACTAAAAATACAATAATTAGCTAGGTGTGATAGCGTGTGCCTGTAATCCCAGCTCCTCAGGAGGCTGAGACAGGAGAATCACTTGAACCTGGGAGGTGGAGGTTGCAGTGAGCCAAGATCACACTACTGCATTCCAGCCTGAGCAACAGAGTGAGACTCCATCTCAGGAAAAAAAAAAAAAAAAAAGCTGACCAGGTGTGCTGACTCACACCTATGATTCCTGCACTTAGGGAGGCCAGCAGGAGGACTGCTTGAGGCCAGGAGTTCGAGACCAGCCTGGGCAACATAGTAAAACCCTGTCTTTAAAAAATAAAAAAAAAGAAACTGGGGGTGGCCCATTCAGAATGAATTGTCATGTGCCCGAAAGGGCTGATGTCCGGCACACACCAGTTCCAGAGTCCACCTGGGCCAGAGCTGACTCACCTGAGGGCTTGTGGCACATGGTTGTGTCTACTGGAGGATCATTTTCCCATCTGGAAGCTGTGGCTAGCCAAGGCCATGCCAGGCAATGCCAGCTGAGACCTCTAGCCAAGGTCATGCCAGGTAATGCCAGCTGAGACCTCTGTCATTGCTTATTCATTGATACCTTGACATATCACCCTGTTTTGTCTGTCTCTTTTTTTTTTTTTTTTTTTTGAGACACAGTCTCGCTCTGTTGCCCAGGCTAGAGTGCAGTGGTGTGATTTTGGCTCACTGCAGCCTCCGCCTTCTGTCTCACCTGATTCTCCTGCCTCAGCTTCCCAGGTAGCTGAGATTACAGGCATAAGCCACCATGCGCCTCCACACCTGGCTAATTTTTGTATTTTTAGTAGAGATCGGTTTTCACCTTGTTGGCTAGGCTGGTCTTGAACTCCCAACCTCAAGTGATCCTCCTGCCTCAGCTTCCCAAAGTGCTAGGATTCAGGCATGAGCCACGGTGCCCAGCCTGCCAAGTCTCTGTTGAGTGCCTGGGACTGCGTGGATTGTGCAGCTGCAGCCGTGTAACTGAAGAGCTAGCAGGGTAACGCGGGCCTCTGCAGGGAAGCCTCACTGCCACCCCGTCTCTGTTCAGAGCCCATTCAGTCCCGCTGCGCTGTCCTCCGCTACACGAAGCTGACCGATGCCCAGATCCTCACCAGGTTGATGAATGTTATCGAGAAGGAGAGGGTGCCCCACACTGATGACGGCCTGGAAGCCATCATCTTCACGGCCCAAGGAGACATGAGACAGGTATGTGAGCTGATACCAACCAGGCATGGGTGTCCAGGGCCTGCCATGCCCCTTCCATGGGGAAGGGGAGGGAAGTCACAGCTGCACAAGGCACAGCCAGATTAAGGAATGGAGACCTGGCACCCTCCTGGGACAGTGGGCTGTGTCGCTGGGAGTCCAAGAAGAGACGTAGGGAAGGGATGAGGTGGGCGGATCACCTGAGGTCAGGAGTTCAAGTCCAGCCTGGCCAACATGGTAAAACGCCATCTCTACTAAAAATATATAAAAATTAGCCAGGTGTGGTGGCGGGTGCCTGTAATGCCAGCTACTCGGGAGGCCAAGGCAGGAGAATCGCTTGAACCTGGGAGGTGGAGGTTGCAGTGAGCTGAGATCATGCCACTGCACTCCACTCTGGGTGACAGAGTAAGAATCTGTCTCAAAAAAAAAAAAAAAAAAAAAGGCACCCTTGGCCTGATGCAGTGGCATAATCACAGCGCTTTGGGAGGCAGAGGTGGGAGGATCGCTTGAGGCCAGGAGTTCGAGACCAGCCTGGGCAACATAGCGAGATTCTGTCTCTACCCCTCCCCACCCCCACCTGCCCCCCCCCCCGAAAAATTAATTAATAATTAAAGTTTTAGAAAATAAAAATAAAATTCACCGTTGACATGTGTTTGCTCCTGAACAGGCACTGAACAACCTGCAGTCCACCTTCTCAGGATTTGGCTTCATTAACAGTGAGAATGTGTTCAAGGTACAAGCGCTGGTGTGGGCGGCACAGTCGGCAGAAGCCGTGCTTCCCCTCGGGGGTCAGTGGGGCTGAGGGGCTGGGCTGGCAGCGGGGAAGGACACCTGGCTGCTCTGGTGGGTGCCGGGGAGCCCATCCTGCTCCCGTCTGTCCTCTCCCTGTTGCTGCTTTTGCTGCACAAGCAGGAGAGCTGGGTCGGGGGGGACCTGGAACGTTACTTGTGTGTGGTGGGTGAGGGAAGAAGATCATTGATGTGTCATACCCAGGGCTGGGCAATTTCTGATGCGTCTTATTGGATCCCAGCAACTTCCCTGCACAGAGGTTCTTCTCATCACATTATGGGTGATGACGTGGGTCCAGGGGATCCCCTGGCCCCTAAAGGGCAGGCAGGAGCACCGTGCTGTTCCCCAGCAGCCTTCAGAAACCCCCACACTGGGTTTTTTTGCAGTGCTGTGCCCTGCTTCCCACCTCTGCCCCCTGGAGGGTGGGTAGCAACCCTCAAAGCCAGGTTGAGGAAAAGGCCTCTCACTCTCTCATGTTTGCAAAGCATTTTTCTCATGGGAATTCTTTTGAAAACTGCTTCTACGTCCTGATAATTTGGCGTCTAAATGCCATTTAGGAGACTAATTTCCCCGATTTGGGGGTAGATACCAGGAAGGGTTGTCCAAGCTTTCACTCCAGAGCTCTTTCTTGCCAGGTTTGTGGCCAACAGACAAACTATTTTTGAGGCATCTGCATACACCTGGGCAGTGAATGTGTTTCCAAGGCCACTTAGGAAAGGGAAGCCCGCTCAGAAACAGTGGTCATGGTTCAGGGCCTGTTTTTTCTCGGAGGGTCACTGAGGGCTCAGGAAACCATGGCTTCAACTGGGAAAAGACAAGGGCAGGTGTGGGTACCCTCTGGAGCCATCAGGAGGCTTTCATTGAGAAGATTTAGGGGTTGACGTTGTACCATCGGCAGAGCCTAATGCCAGTGGGTGCTGGGGGGAGGACAGAGCCCCAGCACTATCCACCCTCCTGCCGAAGTAGCGGGACCCCTCCTTTGGGATGTCAGGCTGAGGCTGCGGACTGTCTGCAGGGAAGGTCAGTTCCTACTCCAGGGGATAGATGAGAATTGGCCCAAAGGACCTCCCAGTTCTAAAGTGAATTGCAAGTGGTTCTGGGCAAATGACCCCCCTGCCAAGTGATCTAAGACAGGTGACTGATGGCTTTAATGCTGCCCCCATGAGCATCCTTCACAGGCCCTTGGTTGCTCTCTTGTTCATCTATCTTGTGTTTGGGAAATTTATCATGCTGGTGCTGGAAGCATTTCTCTTTGGTGGTGAGAGGAACATTCCCCAAACTCATTCTGTTTGCTGGAGAATTTGATGAAAACAGCAGGTAGGCCGGGCATGGTGGCTCAGGCCTGTAATCTCAGCACTTTGGGAGGCTGAGGCGCGTAGATCACAAGGTCAGGAGTTCGAGACCAGCCTGACCAACATGGTGAAACCCCTTCTCTACTAAAAATACAGAAATTAGCCGGGCAGGGTGGCACACTATTCAGGAGGCTGAGACAGAATCGCTTGAACTCGGGAGGCTGAGGTTGCAGTGAGCTAAGATTGCACGATTGCACTCTAGCCTGGGCAACAGAGCGAGACTCCATCTAAAAAAACAAAAGAAAACAGCAGGTTGAGAAGCTGGACCCAGAGATTGCCTGGAAGTTGGTCCGTCGGGGTCTCCCCGCTCATGCTGTTCCTCCCAGCCCCTGACTACTTTCCTTTCCCTTTGGCCAGGTCTGTGATGAGCCCCACCCACTGCTGGTGAAGGAGATGATCCAGCACTGTGTGAACGCCAACATCGATGAAGCTTACAAGGTTGGCCTCCTTTCCCCCCACCGCTACTCCCCGTCCTCGCAGATGAACTGTCACTTCTTGGGCAGAGGAGAGGGGGAGCCCTTCCGGTGCCAGGGATGTTACACACATCACTCCATTGAACATCTTGGTTGGGAGGCTGAGGCAGGAGGATTTCTCTAGCCCTGGAGGTCAAGGCTGCTGCGAGCCGTGATTGCATCACTGCACTCCAGCCTGGGTGACAGACCCTGTCTCAGGGAAAAAATGATAATATCATGCTATGTGTTAATCTGTCAGGTAGCTGGAAAAAAATCATGCTAGGAGTTGGGCGCACGTTGCTGATGTGAAAGTTGATTCAGAGAGGCTGAATTCCTTGCCCTAAATCCCTGTGTTTATTTCTCATTTATGTATTTATTATTTTTTTAGAGACAGGGTCTTGCTCTGTTGCCCAGGCTGGAATGCAGTGACTCGGTCACAGCTCACTGCAGCCTCAACCCCTCAGGCTCAGGCGATTCTCCTGCCTCAGCCTCCTCCCAAGTAGCTGGGACTATAGGCACGTGTCACTACACCCAGCCCTAATTCAGACTGTTTAAAAGCAGTAGAGCCAGGCATGGTGGATCACCTGAGGTCATGAACTTGAGACCAGTGTAGCTAACATGGTGAAACCGCATCTCTACTGAAAATACAAAAATTAGCTGGGCATGGTGCCACACGCCTGTAGTCCTACCACTTTGGGAGGCTGAGGTAGGAGAATCGCTTAAACCTGGGAGATGGAGGTTGCAGTGAGCTGAGACCTCGCCATTGCACTCCAGCCTGGGCAACAACAAGATTCCATCTCACCAAAAAGAAAAAAAAAAAAGCAGTAGAACCTAGAATTCAAAATGATGTTTTTCTCCCGTAATTACGTCCTCTGCCAGAGAAATCTGTCAGCACAAGTCAGGAGGAAAGACCAGCCTAGCTCCTTCTCCAGTGAAGCCATCTCTCTGGTTAACTGGGGGTGTCCCCATCCATTCTCATAGGCACAGGCATTCTGGGACCCAGCAGCCAGCCCCCAGCCAGCCAGGCAAGGAGGGACCAGGAAGATTGCAGCCTGTTAGTTGGATTGGGCTTGTGAGCAGATTCCAGCAGGTGTGGCTGGGGTTCAGGTAACCTCAAGCCACAGGGATGGTCTTTGTGTGGTTCAGGGTCATTGGTCCAATCGTAGGTCCCCTCTGCCTACCCCCTAAGTAACTAGGCTGGAGGTTGACTGGGTTTAGGGCAGAGTTCCACCTAATGTGAAACCGGAGTGCAGGGCGAGGAGACAGGCAGAGACCCAGGGCCAGATCCCGAGTGGACCTGAAGAAAGCCTTCAGATTTATGGACATAGAGCTTCTCTGCCCCCTGAATTCACCCCAAGAGGCCAAAGCAAAGGCAAAAAGGCCTGTCTCCAGACCCTGCAGCCTGTCGGGGGTGGGGTGGGGTGGGTGGGAGACAGGAGGCTGCGATGACCCAGTCAGGGTGTGCTCTGAGCTCGGCCTGCAGGGTTTGCCTGGTGACTGCAGCCAGGCGAAGCCAGCAGGTGAATATTCTGCTTTTGCGACTCTGCTGTACCTCGTCATCAGATTAATAAAGCGTTTTAAGAGCTCCGGATCAAGAGATCACATGAGTGTGGTAGTAGACCATTTTATAACACAACTTAAAACATTTGCATTCAACTCCCCTATGCCATAAATAAATAAGGAAAAAAAAAACATTTGCAATAGGCTGGGCTCAGTGGCTCATGCCTGTAATCCCAGCACTTTGGGAGGCTGAGGCAGGAGGATTGCTTGAGGCCAGGAACTTGGGACCAGCCTGGGCAATATAGCAAGACTCCATCTTTATATTATTGAAAAAAAATATTTAAGCAAAACAAAAATACATTTGCCAAGTTATCTCTGTATCTGCCAGGAAAATCAGTTAGGGTACCCCTATGTGACCTGAAGGGCATGCCCCACTAGCTGTGGTGAGTCTCAAAATCACATGGCTTCTTGCACTTTCAAGTTGTTAAGCAGCCTTCTCTGTCTCCTTTGTCTAGATTCTCGCTCATCTGTGGCATCTGGGCTACTCACCAGAAGATATCATTGGCAACATCTTTCGAGTGTGTAAAACTTTCCAAATGGCAGAATACCTGAAACTGGAATTTATCAAGGTCAGTGAGAGTCTAGGAATGCCGCTATTCTCAAGAATGTGGGTCATGGTGGCCAGGCGTGGTGGCTCATGTCTGTAATCCAAACACTTTGGGAGGTCGAGGCAGGCAGATCACCTGAGGTCATGAGTTCAAGACCAGCCTGACCAACGTGGTGAAACCCCGTCTCTACTAAAAATATGAAAATTACCTGGGTGTGGTGGCACGTGCCTGTCATCCCAGCTACTTGAGAGGCTGAGGCAGGAGAATTGCTTGAACCTGGGAGGCAGAGGTTGCAGTGAGCTGAGATCGAGCCACTGCACTCCAGCCTGGGTGACAGAGTGAGACTGCGTCTCGAAACAAAAAAAAAAAACCAAGATGGTGGGCTTGGCTTTCTCTGTTTGCTCACAGGCCTGGCACCTAGAAGGTTCTCAGTGGTTCCCAACTGCAGCGTGAGGGAGGATGTGTCTTAGTCCCTTTGAGCTGTTATAAAGGAGTACCGGAGACTGGGTGATTTAGAAAGGACAGAGGTTGATTGGCTCTCAGTTCTCCAGGCTATACATGTAGCATGAGGCCAAGTCTGCTTCTAGGGAGGGGTTCAGGCTGCTTCTGCTCATGTTGGAAGGGGCAGGGGGAGCCTGTGCGTGCAGAGAACACCTGTCGAGAGCAGAGGGAGGTGCCAGGCTCGTTTGAACAGCCAGCTCTCCAGAGAACTAATGGAACCATAATTAATGTATTACCTTGGGATGGGCACCAAGCCATTCATGTGGGATCTTCTTCATGACCCAAACATCCCCACACTGGGGATCAAATTCCAAATGAGATTGGGAGGGGACACACGTCCACACTGTATCAGCCTGGCTGATTGTCCTGAGGGCCAAGTTTGTTTCACCCAGTTCTGTTTTTCTTCATTTGAGGCTCTCTTGTCAGTCAGTTGATTTTTTTTTTTTTTTTTTTTTTGTGACGGAGTTTCTCACTATTGTTGCCCAAGCTGGAGTGCAGTGGTGCAATCTTGGCTCACTGCAACCTCCATCTCCTGGGTTCAAGCGATTCTCCTGCCTCAGCCTCCCAAGTAGCTGGGATTACAGGCGCACACCACCACATGCAGCTAATTTTTCATATTTTTAATAGAAATGGGGTTCACCGTGTTGGCCAGGTTGATCTCGAACTCCTGACTTCAGGTTATCCGCCCACCTCAGCCTCCCAAAGTGCTGGGATTACAGGTGTGAGCCACCTCGCCCAGCTGATTGATTGATTTTTAAGGTCAGATTAATTGGGGTTTAATTTACATAGAGTAAAATTCAGCCTGTTAGGGACAGGAAAACACAGTCATGCAAACACCGTCACAATCAAGATGCAGGATCTGTCATCCTAGAAAACTTAATGTGTCCATTTGAAGTTAGCATCCTCCCCGCCTGCCCCCTGGAAACCACTGATGTACTTTCCCTTTGGGGGATAAAATTTTCTGGAATATCATGTAAATGGGATCATGTAGAACTTAGTCACTTTAGCAGAAATGCCTTTCAGATGTGTGCACGTTGGTACCACTATCCATGCTTCAGTCCTTTGTGTTTTTTTTTGAAACAGAGTCTCACTCTGTCGCCCAGGCTAAAGTGCAGTGGCATGATACGGGCGTACTGCAACCTCCGCCTCCCAGGTTCAAGTGATTCTCCTGCCTCAGCCTCCTGAGTAGCTGGGACTACAGGTGCTCGTCACCTCACGCAGCTAATTTTTGTATTTTTAGTAGAGACGGGATTTCACTGTGTTGGTCAAGCTGGTCTGGAACTCCTGACCTCGTGATGCACCCACCTCAGCCTCCCGAAGTGCTGGGGTTGCAGGCGGGAATTCAGTCCATTTTATCACTGAGAGGTAGCTCCTCCGTGTGAATGTACCAGTTTGCTTATCTGTTCACCAGCTGGAGGACATTTGGGTTTACAGATTGTGGTGACTGTGAATAAAGCCACTGTAAACATTTGCATATATGGATTAGTGTGAATGCAAATGTTAAGTTTTTATTTTTCCCAAGTGAATTCCCAGGGGTGAGATTGCCTGGGCGAATGGTAAGTGTATATTTTACTTGATAAGGAACTGCCAAACTGTTTCCCAAAGTGGCCTAGCGCGTGCGTCCCACCAGCATTCCAGAGGATCCTCAACCTAGCCACCACGTGGAGTGCTCAGTTTGGTTTTTAAGCCATTCTAATAGGTGTGTAATGATCAGATGCGGTGGCTCATGCCTGTAATCCCAGCGCTTTGGAGGCCGAGGTGGGTGAATCACTTGAGGTCAGGAGTTCAAGACCAGCCTGGCCAATATGGTAAAACCCTGTCTCTACTGAAAACACAAAAATTAGCCGGGTGTGGTAGCACACGCCTATAATCTCAGCTACTCAGGAGGCTGAGTAAGGCAGGGGAATTATTTGAACCTGGGAGGCAGGCGTTGCAGTGAGCCGAGACTGTGCCACTGCTCTCCAGCCTGGGCGACGAGAGCGAGACTCCACCTCAAAAACAAAAAAATTAAAAAAAAAAAAACTAACCTAATAGGCGTGTGATGAGATCTCATAGTGGCTTCAGTTTGCATTTCCCTAATTCATATCTGAGCATTTTCTGTGTTCCTGTTTGCCATCCAGAATCATCTTTGATGAAACATCTTTTCAAATCTACCCATTTTTAATTTTAATTTTAATCTATTTATTTATTTAGAGAGCAGCCAGGTTTTGTATTTTTGGTAGAGATGGGTTTTCCTCATGTTGCCAAGGCTGGTCTTGAACTCCTGGGCTCAAGTTATCCTCCTGCCTTGGCTTCCCAAAGTCCTGGAATTACAGGTGTGAGCCACCACACCTGGCCTTTATTACTGAATTTTTGAGAATTCCTTATATAGGCTGGATGGGAGTTCTTTATCAGGTATATGTCTGATAAATATTCTCCTCTAGCAGGGCCTTTTTTTCCCTCCCACCTCATTTTCTTAACAATCTCTGAAAGAACTGCCAGCATCTTTTGAAGACATAAATTGAACTTTAGGTAAACATGATTCATTGCATCTTAGCATTCATTTTCCAGCAGGAGTTTGATTTCCTCGTGCTGATTTTGAATAAACCATTAGTTCAGTTTGTTTCCGTTTTTATTTTTAATTTTTTCAGTTCAGATTTTAAAAAACAACTCCCCCACTTATTAACCAGATTTGAATTGGTTTGTTTTTCAGGAAATTGGATACACTCATATGAAAATAGCAGAAGGAGTGAACTCCCTTTTGCAGATGGCAGGCCTCCTGGCCAGGCTGTGTCAGAAGACAATGGCCCCGGTGGCCAGTTAGAGCAGAGACTTCGCTGACTGACTTACAGGTGCCCTATCCTGAGATGCAAGAGCTGCAGTCTTCTGACGGGGGAAAAATGCCGCCTTAGGCTGGAGCCAGCGTGACTGCCCTTTAAACTCCCATGGCTGGCCGGGCGTGGTGGCTCACGCCTGTAATCCCAGCACTTTGGGAGGCCGAGGCGGGTGGATCACCTGAGGTCAGGAGTTTGAGACCAGCCTGACCAACATGGCGAAACCCCGTGTCTGCTAAAAATACAAAAATTAGCTGGATGTGGTGTCGAGCACCTGTAATTCCAGCTACTCAGGAATTACAGTAGAGGCAAGAGAATCCCTTTTTCCCAGGAGGTGGAGGTTGCAGTGAGCCAAGATCGCGCCCTTGCACTCCAGCCTGGGCGACAGAGACTACATGTCAAAAAAAAAAATTAATTAACTACCGTGGTTTTCATGTTTGCTTCTGGGACATCTGAGCCCCACCAGTATTCGCATTCAGCCTCTGCCTCAGCCATGCGGTGACGGGGCGGAAAGACCCAGAGAAGCTGAGGGCGGTACCTGATCGGAGTGTGAGTTGACATTTTAGCTGATTGAGCCTTGCCTTGTTTGTCGGCAATAAAGTGACCACGTGAAGCCTCAACGAAAACCAGCTTCCTGTCTCTGCCAGCCTTGGCAGCCTACAAGTAGGAAAGGTGATTAGATCGTAGACCCACAAGCTCATCTCAGTTCTTTTTTTTTTTTTTTTTTTTTTAAGACAGGGTTTCACCATGTTGGTCAGGCTGGTCTTGAACCCCCAACCTCAGGTGTTCCCCCCTCCTTGGCCTCCAAAGTGCTTGCATTACAGGTGTGAGCCACCGTGTCCGGCCTCAGTTCTTCCTTTATTTTTTTTTCTTTTATTTATTTTTGTCACACACACTGCCTGGGTATAAACTCAGTTCATCTCAGTTCTTCCAGAAGCCTGAAGGGACCACTTCCCCAGGGTGAGGGCAGGGTTTGCTGTCATTTCCTATTTAGACCGACTTCTCAGAATGGCCAGGCGGTGAGCCTTTCGGAGAGGGCCACAGAGTGGAGAGGTGCAGCACCGCCCTCGGGAAAACACCATGGCGCCCTTCATGTGTTCTAGAGCGTGCTCTTTGCACTTGCTATAGAATTCCCCAGAGAATTTCATAGTAACTTGTAGAATTGCCTTTTTTTTTTTTTTTTTTTTTTTTTGGTAAGATACTATTTTTTTCTGTTTTTGATTTTATTTTATTTTTGAGATGGGGTCTCGCTCTGTTGCCCAGGCTAGAGTGTAGTGGGCCAGTCATGGCTCACTGCAGCCTCAGACCTCCTGGGCTCAAGTGATCCTCCCACCTCAGCCTCCCGAGTAGCTGGGACTGCAGGCATACACCACGATGCCCAACTAATTTTTTAATTTTTTGTAGAAATGGGGTCTCAAACGCTGGGTGCAGTGGCTCACACCTGTAATCCCAGCACTTTGGGAGGCTGAGGTGGGCAGATCATAAGGTCTGGAGTTCAAGACCAGCCTGGCCAACATGGTGAAACCTCGCCTCTACTAAAAATGCAAAAAAATTAGCTGGGTATGGTGGTGCGTGCCTGTAATCCCAGCTACTCGGTAGGCTGAGGCAGGAGAATTACTTGAACCAGGACCCTGGAGGTGGAGGTTGCAGTGAGCTGAGATCATACCACTGCACTCCAGCCTGGGCTATAGAGCAAGACTCCATCTCAGAAAAAAAGAAATGGGGTCTCGAAATATTGCGGGGACTGGTCTCATGCTCCTGGGCTCAAGTGATCCTCCCACCTCAGCCTCCCAAAGTGCTGGCATTACAGATGTGAGCCACCATGCCTGGCCCATTTCGGTACAGTGGCTCATGCCTGTAATCCCAGCACTTTGGGAGGCCAAGGCTGGCAGATCACGTGAGGTCAAGGGGTTCGAGGCCAGCCTGGCCAACATGCCAAAACCCCATCTCTACTAAAAATACAAAATTAGCTGAGTATGGTGGTACACGCCTGTAATCTGAGCTACTCAGGACACTGAGGCAAGATAATCGCTTGAACCCGGGAGGCGGAGGTTGCGGTGAGGCAAGATGACGACACTGCACTCCAGCCTGGGTGACAGCGAGACTCCCGTCTCAAAAAAAGAAAGAGAAACTTGCCCCTGAGTTTGTGCAATCAAGACTTCAGGGTGTGAAGTAACAGGTGGGCGGCAGTTGGGTTCTTGATGTTTCTTCTGATTTCCTAACGTGTTATAATTTCTTCTCAAGGGAAGAATCCCTGGGCCATCCCAGAAAGATGCCTGGACCTGGGGACCAAGGTCCCATCCGCAGCCCTGACACTCTCAGGGTCTCTGTTTTTACTTTTTTGTAGAGACAGGGTTTCACCATGTAGGCCAGGCTGATCTTGAGCTCCTGACCTCAGGTCATCCACCCGCCCCAGCCTCCCAAAGTGCTGGGGTTACAGGCGTGAGCCACCACGCCCAGCCAGGTCTCTTTTTATTAAACAAGAGCTGTGGCTGTCATTCCTTTAAGGTTTTGTGTCGTGTTTTGCTTTTTGAGACAAAGCCCCCCTCTCGCCCAGGCTGGAGTGCAGTAGTGCAGTCACAGCTCACTGCAGCCAACTCCTGGGTTCAAGCAATTTTCCTGCCTCAGCCTTCCAAGTAGCTTGGACTACAGGCATGCACTACCAAGCCCGGCTAGTTTTTGTATTTTTTTTATGCAGACGGGTCTTGCTGTGTTGCCCAGGCTGGTCTTGAACTCCTAGGCTCAAAGAATCCTCCTGCCTTGGCCTCCCAAAATGCTGGGATTCCAGATGTGAGTCACCGCACCTGGCCCCTTAAAAGGTTTTTTTTTACCTGAAGCAGGGGAAAGCAGACACGGGATAATCACGGCTTTTAAACTAAAATGCTTTTATTGAGATGTTTCGGTTAGAGGAGACACTTTTTCTGGCAGCATTTCTGACTCAGAAGGTCCCTTGGGGCCCACGCTCTTCCCATGAGACAGTCACATCACTGTCCAGTCAGCTCCGCAGAGGCCAGCCCTGGAGCAGAGGAGGACTTGGAGCCGTGGAGAGGCCCTACCCTGCTCCGTTCTAGTCACGCTTCTCTAGACTCTAACTTGCACTATGGTCCGTAGCAAGCGACATTTCCACTGGAAGCTCATAAAGATGGCAGCAGCCTCATTTCTTCCTAAGTGAACTGAGGCCCAGAGGAAGGGGACGTCCCCACTAGGGAAACAGAGCCAGGGCCCCACCTAACCAGGATGCTGAAGTCAACTACATGTAATGCTTTCTGAGACGAGACAGAAATCTCTAAATCCAGAATATTAAATATGGCTCCCCCTCTATAAGTTAACTGTCCAAGCTTATCCTTAACCCCAGCAACCAACAATAGCAATTAGGAATCCAAATTCATAGCAAAAAAAAAAAAAAAGGACACATACCAGTGTTGGAGAATGGTTTTGGTTATGGGGACAGGGCGACAGCTTATCCTAAATCCTAGGCATCCGTCCACACCCGGAGCCAGGTTACCCTCGGCACCAGGTGCCCGCCCCTCTAAGCCCGGATCGGGAGACGGCTTGGTGGCAGGGCTGCAGCTCCCACAAGTAGCTGTCCTTTCCCCCACTGTGTGTCCATGGCCAGGTGGTCCTCAGGGTGGCTGGTGCTCCTTCCAGGAGCTGTGATTGCAATGGGCTTGAAAGTTGAGTAGCTCTGGGAATGGTCCTTGGAAGGCAGCGACAGGTCCGGGAGCACGGTGGTCCCCTGGGCTCTTTGCCTTGGCTCCTTAAGTGAAGAGGAAAGAGTTTGTAAAATGAGGTTTGCCTTGATCAGTATTTTGTTCTGAGAACCAGAGCCACTGGTTTGGGGACAGCACTGAGCCTGTCTGCTGGCTGAGAACAGAACTTATCCATCGATCACTGGGTTTCTTTTCTATACTTACTTATTTCATTTTTGTGGAGAACAGGGTCTCACTATATTGCCAAGGCAGGTCTTGAACTCCTGGGCTCAAGCTATCCTGCCTCTGCCTCCCTAAGAGCTGGGATTACAGGTTTCTTTCTTGCTTTCTTCTTTTTTTTTTTTTTGAGACAGAGTTTTGTTCTTGTCCAGGCTGGAGTGCAATGGCACGATCTCAGCTTACTGCAACCTCCGCTTTCCAGGTTCAAGCGATTCTCCTGTCTCAGCCTCCCGAGTAGCTGGGATGACACGCGTGCGCCAGCACCGCTGGCTAATTTTTGTATTTTAGTAGAGACGGGGTTTCACCATGTTGTTCAGGCTGGTCTCGAACTCCTGACCTCAAGTGATCTGCCCACCTCGGCCTCCCAAAGTGGTGGGATTACAGGCATGAGCCACCGCGCCTGGCCTCTTTTTTTTTTTTTTTTTTTTGGTCTCAAGTCAAGGTCTTGTTCTATTGCCCAGGCCTGAGTGCAGTGGTACAGTCACAGCTTACTGCAGCTCAGCCTCCTAGGCTCAAGCTACACTCACACCTTGCCTCCAAGTAGCTGGGACTATACGTGTGTGCCACCACACCTGGCAAATTGTTTATTTTGTAGAGATGGCATTTCGCCATGTTGCTCACCCGTCTTCACTGCTGCCGCCCCTGGCCCAGACGGCACCAGTGCCCAGGTCCTTCCTGGACTTCCTGTCCCCACTCTCCCAGTACCCATTTGCCCAACAGCCAGAGAAATTGAATTAAAAACATCCAGCTGGTCTTCTGTCCAAAACCTTCCCATTGGCTGGGCATAGTCTGACACCTTTAATCCCAGCACTTTGGGAGGCTGAGGCCAGAAGATTGCTTGAGCCCAGGAGTTCAAGATCAGCCAGGCAACATAGCAATATCCTGTCTCTCGGAAAAGAAAAAGAAAACCAGCCAGGCGCGGTGACACGCCTGTAATCCCAGCACTTTGGGAAGCTGAAGTGGGAGGATCACCTGAGGTCAGGAGTTTGAGACCAGCCTGGCTAATGTGGTGAAACCTGATCTCTACTAAATATACAGTGGCCTCACACAGTGGCTCACGCCTGTAATCCCAGCACTTTGAAAGGCCGACGCAGGCGGATCACCTGGGTTAGGAGTTCGAGACCAGCCTGGCCAACATGGTGAAACCCCATCTCTTGCCACTGCACTCCAGCCTGGGTGACAGAGTGATACTCTGTCTCAAAAAAAATACAAAATAAAATGAGCTGGGCATGGTGGCAGGCGCCTGTAATCCCAGCTACTCGGGAGGCTGGGGCAGGAGAATTGCTTGAACCCGGGAGGTGGAGGTTGCAGTGAGCTGGAGATCGCACCACTGTACTCCAGCCTGGAAAACAGGAGCAAAACTCCATCATCTCAAAAACAACAAAAAAAAACCTTCTACCTCCCTCCCTCCTATCTCATGCAGTAAAACCCCAAGTGCTGGCCCTGCCTGGTCAGCCTCCCCACCTCCGGCCTTCACCTCCACTAGACTCCCCTCACCTGCTCTTCCCCAGCCCCTGGCTTTGCTCAGACCCGTGGGGCTCACTCCACCCTGGGGCCTCCATTGTCCCCTCTGCCTGGATGTCCTTCCCCCCGACAGGGTGAGGAAGGGAGCTCCGAAAGGCTTCCCCGGCCTCCTTAAATTGCAGCACCCCGTCTTGCCCACAACCCCACACTACTTCCTGCGCCCCTTCCCTGCTTTATCTCTGCCAGACCCTACCACCAGTGGACATGCCCTGTCTTATCATCTGTTTCTTTGTTTTCATTTTTGTTTTGTTTCTTTTCGACAAGGTCTCTGTCATCCTGGCTGGAGTACAGTGGTACAATCATAGCTGACTGTAGCCTTGAACTCCTGGGCTCAAGCGATCCTCCTGCCTCAGCCTCCCAAGTAGCTGGGACTACAGGCACACAGCGCAATGCCCAGCTAATTTTTCAGTGTTTTGTTTTTTGAGACAGGGTGTTGCTCTGTTACCCACATGCAACCACAGCTCACTGCAGTGACCATGGCTCATCGCAACCTTGACCTCCCAGGCTCAAGTGATCTTCCCACCTCAGCCTCCCAAAACAATGGGACTCCAGGGCATGCACCATCATGCCTGGCTAATTTTAAAAGTTTATTTGTAGAGGCTGGGCATGGTGATGCACACCTGTAATTCCAGCTGCTCGGGAGCTGAGGTAGGAGAGTGGCTTGAACCCAGGAGATGGAGGTTGTGGTGAGCTGAGATTGTGCCACTGCACTCCAGCCCGAGTGACAGAGTAAGACACAAAAAAAAAAAGGTTCTATAGAGACAGAGGTCTTGCTGTGTTGCCCAGGCTGGCCGCAAACTCCGAGACTCAAAGGATACTCCTGTCTCGGCCTCCCAAAGTGCTGGGATTATAGACATGACCCGTGTGTGCAGCCCTATCTGTTTTCTCTCTCCCACTAGAATGTAAGTTGTAAGGGGACAGGAGTTTCCTGTTCTTTGTTTATATCGGTGTCCTCAGCGCCTAGAGCAGGACTTGCCCCTAGCAGGGGTTCCATGGATACTGGTTGAATGACATGGGGCCCTGCACACTCAGCTCACACTCCTGCACCTGCCTCTGGGGCAGACTCCTGACCACCCAGGTTCCCTGTGGTTTCAACCCTCCAGCCTGCCCACCAAGACGATGGCCTGTGTCTCCCAGATAGGGACTTTGGGCCGCCTTCAAGGCCCTCTGGGGTTTATCCAGCTTCCCAAGCAGAAGACACAGCCTAGGCTTTGATGTTTGATGTCTGACCACAGGGGCTTCCGTCTCCTCCTCCCCTTATCCCAAAATGTGACCTTGGGCAGGTGGCTTAACTGCTCTGTGGCTTTGGGTGCCAAGAAATGGTGTATGTGTGAGCGCTTAGCATGACACCGTCCCACTGGCCTGTGGCGGCTCCTCAGTGCCTCCCCACTGCTGTTACCAGTGCTCCCACCTGCTGTTTCCAGCACCGGCCCAGTGCCTGCTGCGCTGAGGCTTTGTGTGTCATGTCTTGTCAGGTTTTTTTTAAAATATATTGAGACAGCAGCTCGCTCTGTCACCCAGGCTGGAGGGCAATGGTGTGATCTTGGCTCACGGCAACCTCTGCTTCCCAGGTTCAAGCGATTCTCCTGCCTCAGCCTTCTTAGTAGCTGGGATGACAGGCATGCACCAACACCCTTGGCTAATTTTGTATTTTTAATAGAGATAGGGTTTCACCATGTTGGCCTGGCTGGTCTTGAACTCCTGACCTCAGGTGATCCGCTCACCTCGGTCTCCAAAAATGCTGGGATTATAGGTGTGAGCCACAGCACCCTACTGTGTGTGCGACGTCTTGTCTAAGAGGTGGGCACCGGCCGGGCACAGTGGCTTACACCTGTAATCCCTGTACTTTGGGAGGCCAAGGCAAGTGGATCACCTGAGGTCAGGAGTTTGAGACCAGCCTGAACAATATGGTGAAACCCTGTCTCTACTAAAAATATTAAAATTAGCCGGGCATGGTAGCGCATGCCTGTAATACCAGCTACTCAGGAGGCTGAGGCAGCAGAATTGCTTGAACCTGGGAGGTGGAGGTTGCAGTGAGCCGAGATGGCACCACTGCACTCCAGCCTGGGCGACAGAGGGAGACTCCATCTCAAAGAAAAAAAAAGGAAGGGGGGCAGCAAGTGAGGAACTAGGTTCTACGAGGTCGTCACTTGGTGCAAGGTCAAAGCTAGGAGGAGGTGGTGGAGCTGGGAGACCCGCCCGGCGCCCGTTCCTTTGCCCCTCAAGACACCAGAATTCCCTGCCTGACGCCCCTGGCCATGGTCAGTGTCACCTCACCAGGCCTGCTGCTGCTGTATTCTCCTAGTCCCATAGATGCTGGGCAGTTCTAAAGCCAGGCAAGAACTGCAGGGGAGGGGCTCCCTTCCGAGGGAGATCTAGAACAGAGGAGCAGAGTGGCCAACTTGCCCCTTGGGAGCACCCATGGGTGCACCCTGCAGCCCCCACCATGGCCCCTCCACCCGCACACTCGGCTGTTCCCTTGGATTGGGGGTCCTGCAGCCTGGAAGACCTCCAACCCTTGGCCCACGGCAGCTGGAGAGCAGGGGCCTACCTTCCTTCTTGGTCTATCCTAGGCTTCTGAGGCCGCCACCTCCCCGTTCACGTAATCCGGTTCCCCATCCTCCTCCTCGTCTGGGCTTCCGGCTGGCCCAGGGGATGCTTCTCTCTGGACTTGCCCTGCAGACCAGTGGGCAGACAGGTCATCAGGTGGTTCACGTGGACACACCCATGACTGTTCCCCAAACTGGGGTGCCGGGCTCAGACCCCCAAACTCCACAAAACAGCCTGTGGGAAATGCCACCCCGGACGGGTCCTGGTGGCGTGTGTCTGTACCGTCTCTGGGATTTGCCAGAGATCATGCTGCTCTGAGAGAAGGTGAACGCGTTACTCCATGCGTGCAGCTGGCGGAGGTTGCAGTGAGCTGAGATCGTGCCACTGCACTCCAGCCTGGGCAGCAGAGGGAGACTCCGGCCCCCAGTGATGATGGGTTCCTCCCTGCAGAGAGGGAGGATAGGACCCCTTGGCTCAGTCCCACTGAGGCTCCAGGAGCCGATGGAGCCGCCTCCGAGGATGCACCCTGCCTGGGAGGGCCTGACCCTACCCCGGAGGCCGGGGCAGCTGCTGACGGTTGTCCTGCGTGGTTCAGGGTCTCTGCAGCTGCTCCTGCACCCCAGGCGTCACTGCAGGGTCAGCTGGACTGGCTGGAGGAAAGCCTACTCTCAGCCCCGCCCTTCCGGGCCAGTCCCTCAAGCCTGCCCTAAGTGGACCGACCACCCTGCGTCCTCTTCTCCCGGCCACCTACCCATGGCCCTTCTGGACTCTCGCCACTGACGGATGGATGCTGAGTTCTGATAATCCTCGGATTCCTCATCTTCTTCCGGGGGCATAGAGGGACAGGGACTGGAGGTGGGGCCAGTCTTCAGAGCTGGCGAGGGGCTGTGTTCTCCTCCGCAGAGGCCACCTGTGCCCTCCTGCTGGGCACCTGCAGAGAGGGAGGATAGGACCCCCTCAGCTCAGTCCCACTGAGGTGCCAGGAGCCGGTGGAGCCTCCTCCGAGGATGCTGGGGGCAAGGCTCTACCCAAAGACACCCAGGGATCCAAGAGCCTTCAAGCTTCAAGGTGGGGTGGCCTTTGATCAGTGGGGAGTGCAGGGGCACCTGGCCGTGGGGTCTGCTGCTCCCGGCCCCAGCCTGCCCCTGGCTGGGCGGCCTCACCTGGCTCTGTTGTTTTCTGCTTGCAAATGAGCACATTCTCGTAGGAATTGGCATCATCATCTGCAGGAGAAAGGGGAGCGGGCATGGGGCGCGGACTCTGAAAGGCCTGGCTCGTCCTCCCTCCTCTGTCCTGCCCTCCCTTTGCAGAGGACCTCTCCCGCCAAGCCCTAGATCTCTGGGTGCCCGAGGGACCTCAAGCCTTCTCCTGGATGAGCTTCCTAACGGGCACTGGCCTGGCACCCTGCAGGCTCTTCCCTGAGCCCTGAGCTCTTTTTCTGTCTTCTTTTTTTCTTATAGAGACAGGGTCTTGCTCTGTCACCCAGGCTGGAGAGCACTGGCAAAGTCATAGCTCACTGCAGCCTCCAATTCCTGGCTCAAGCGATCCTCCCACCCCTCAGCCTCCTGAGTAGCTGGGACTACAGGCATGCACCACCACCCCCAGCTAACTTATAAAAAATTTTTGTAGAGAGAGTGTCTCGGTATGTTGCCCAGGCTGGTCTCGAACCCCTAAGCTCAACCGATCTTCCCAAAGTGCTGAGATTACAGGCATGAGTCACTGTGCCAAGCGTCCTTCTCTGTCTTCTGAGAGCCCCTCCAAATGCACTGGGGAGGGGGCACTCAGGGAGAGGCTTGCAATTCAGGCCCACGATGGGTGGCTGGAAGGAGGAAGGGAGGCAGGGGGCAGCTCAGAGGCTCATCTCTATGGGGCAATCAGGAGCTCTCCCTAGAGCCACTGCCGGGAGGGGGCTGGACTCTTCCAGATAGGGCAGGGTGGGCTGGGAATGCTTTGCTCGGGGAGCCAGGCTGAGTGTGGCATCTCCGCACCTGGCACCCCATCTTGGCCCTGTAATAGGGAAGCTGGGCTCTGACCGATGTCCATCAGTAATGACAGGGTCCTAAGAAATAAGCACTGCTGGCAGGGTGAGGTGGCTCACACCTGTAATCCCAGCACTTTGGGAGGCCGAGGTGGGAAGATCGCCTGAGGTGAGGAGTTCGAGACCAGCCTAGCCAACATGGTGAAACCCCGTCTCCACTAAAAATACAAAAAATTAGCCGGGCGTGGTGGTGGAAGCCTGTAATCTCAGCCACTTGGGAGGCTGAGGCAGGAGAATCGCTTGAACCCGGGAGGCAGATTTCAGTGAGCCAAGATCGTGCCACTGCACTCCAGCCTGGGCAACAGAGGGAGACTCCATCTCAAATGAAAAAAAAATGGAGGTGGCAGTGGTGGGGGCAGAAGAAGACCCCCGAACACCTACACCGGCATGGCCCAGGTGGGAGCCAGGTCAGGGAGCTGGACTCAAGCCCAGGGCCCATGCACTGCTCAGCACGCACCGCCCACGCTTCCTCCTCAGTTGCCCTTTTTTTCTTTTTTTTTTTTTTTTTGAGATGAAGTCTCGCTCTGTCACCGAGGCTAGAGTGCAATGCATAACTCAGCTCACTGCAACCTCCACCTCTTGGGTTCAAGCGAGTCTGCTGTCTCAGCCTCCCGAGTAGCTGGGATGACAGGCATGTGCCACCACCATGTCCAGCTAATTGTTTTGTATTTTTGTAGAAACAGGGTTTCACCGTGTTGGCCGGGCTGGTCTCGAACTCTGGACCTCAAGTGATCCACGCACCTCGGCTTCCCAAAGTGCTGGGATTATAGGCATGAGCCACCGCGCCCGGCCTCTCAACTGCCCTTTCTATAAAGCAAAAGCATTCAGGGCCCAAGGCTCTGGCGTTCTCAGCCTGCAGGGATCACCGTCCCTGGTACCTCTGGGCTCATCAGGAGATGCTCAGTCCTTGCTGACAGGGTCCTGGCCTCCCCCGACCTCCCAAAGCCAGCCCTCTAGTTCCCTGCCCCTGTGGCCCACTCCTCTCTCCCACGCCGTGCCCACAGCTCCTGCACTGACCCGCCTGCCCCCTGGCCCTCCCTTGGCCCCCGCCTGCAGCGACAGCCTCCTCCTGTTCACCCACCCTTCTCTGCCAATTCACCCGAACCCAAGCCCAGCCTCCTCTCCTGCCTAGAGTGTGGCTTCTGCCCCAAGCTCCCACATCACTTCCTCCCCTGCCTCTGGCTTCGTCCTCCGCCTCACCTTTGGGGGGCTTTGAGAACCGCCCCCAGTTGTAATACTCCATGGCAATGGGGTCTCTGGCCAAGAGAACAGACACGGCACAGGTTTCAGGACAGGCTGGAGGGTGGTGAGGCCAGGGCTGCTCCCACCATTGCTCTTCTTGGGGGCCGTGGGGACTCTGCTAGGATCTCCTCTCTGATTCCCCCACCCCCACTTCCTGGAGCCCTTGAGCCACCGGGCAGGCTGGAGGGAACAGATGCCTGGCTGGAGCCACCTTTTTTTTTTTTTTTTTTTTTTTTGAGACGGAGTCTCACTCTGTAACCCAGGTTGGAGTGCAGTGTCACTATCTCAGTTCATTTCAACCTCCGCCTCCCAGGTTCAAGTGATTCTCCTGCCTCAGCCTCCTGAGTAGCTGGGATTATAAGTGTGCGCCACCACACCTGGCTAATTTTTACATTTTTCTAGAGATGGGTCTTCACCATGTTGGCCAGGCTGGTCTCAAACTCCTGGCCTCAGGTGATCTGCCCGCCTCAGCCTCCCAAAGTGCTAGGATTACAGGTGTGAGCCGCCGTGCCTGGCGAGCCACCTTGCTATGTGACCTTAGGCCAGCCCGCATAGTTTGCCCATCTGTGAGATGATGCGACACGCTGAGGGGTCCTGGGTGTCCTGCAGCTTGTGACTGGGTGATGCTGAATGAGTCTCCATCCCCCGCCCCGGACACCCCGTGTCCCAGAGCAGGGCCAAGTCCCGTCCCACAAAGCCAGGGTCACCTGAGAGTCAACAGTGCCACCCAAGGCCCGCCTGCCAGGAGAAGGAGGGGAACCTGGACTCCGAGTTCTAGTGCCAGAGGTGGTTCCTAGACCAGGAAGCCCAGGGCCGTGCGGGCAGGTGGGGCAGAGGGAGAGGTGGGGCCACTCACATGTAGGCATCCTCTGGCCCGTGTCTGCTTCCTGCGGGAGGAGGTGAGAATCAGGCCTGAGCCCCTGGGCTGCAGCCCCACCGTGGCCTCCCCGTCTCCCCGGCAGCCCTCCTACCTTTGCTGAAGTTCTGGTACCTGGGAGATGCTGGATCTGGAAGAAAGAAAGGCCCAGCTCATCGCCTGCTCCTCGGCCCAGGCTTTCCACCCAGCTCGGGCTCCAGAGCCCAAGGCGAAGCAAGGTGTCTCCTGGGTCTGAGCCTTTGCCATGCTCCCTGTCCCCTCCGTGGGGCACACGCGGGTGTGCACCCTCCCTGGGCCAGGCCGATTCCAGGAGTCCGCCCTGCCCAGCCTGTGTGTCTCTGCTGGGGAGGCCTCCCCTGGCCCCGCAGCCACCACTGCACGACGCCTGTCCCCCCAGGTGTTGGCCTTAGTCCCAGCTTGGCTAGGCCTGTCCCTGTCCTGTGCCACTCACCCTCCAGGCTGGAAGAGAACTGCAACAGCTTGTCCTTCCTGCAGGGAGCGGGGAGGGGGGTTGAAGGAGGGACCGTAGTGGAGAGGCCCCCAGGACACATCCCCCCATACCCCTGGTGGGATCGTCATAGTTGAGCCCTGGGGCTCTGGGGCTGGGGGAGGGAGGGAGGGAGGTCTTGGCCTGGGCTCACCATGTGGGGACCTCCAGGACCTTCCTTCTTGTCACTTCCTGGGGACAGTGACCTACCTTGCGGGTGCCGTGTCCACCAGGGGTCCTGGCCATGCCTGCCCGACCACTGCAAAGGACAAGAAGTCTGGTGTTGCCTGGGCCCCCAGGCTCGCCCAGCCCCTCACGCCATCACCCCCACAACACAGCAGACCTGGCCACGGTGTCAGGGCAATGGGGACTGAGAGAACTAAACAAGGACACCCCCAACCCAGAGCCCAGCCCGGGACCCTTGGAGACTCACAGGAGTAGGTCTGGGACCCCGTAAAGCTCTGTCGGTCCTCACGCCTGGAAATGCAAAAGCTGTGCTGAGCCTGGGCCTGGCCCCACAGCCCGAGGACACGGGTGGGAGAGATGGGTACAGACAAGAAGGGAGAGCAGAGGGACGCACCGGGTGACAGTGGGGAGGAACTGCTGCCCTTTCAAGCCTCAGACTCTCGGCTCCCCCTGCCACCCTCATTCTCTGGTCCCTCCGCTCACACTGGGCCCTGGGCTGAAGCCCCGCTCTCAGCAGCCCCATCCCCAACGTGGCCTCAACAGGGCCCGCTGGGGGGGTCCCAGGCCCCTGGAGATGGTCAGAGGGGTCTGTGGACAGGGCTGGGGAGGCAGCCCTGAGGTCCTGGGGCATGAGGGTGAATAAAGACCTGCTCAGGGGCCCAGCGGTGACTTGGGGTAAATTATTTCAGCCAGGAGTGACAAAGAGGCTGCCTCCGATCTGCTGGTGCCAGGGAGTGTTTTTAATTCCTTAAAATAGCACATGCGGCCGGGCGCAGTGGCTCACGCCTGTAATCCCAGCATTTTAGGAGGCCGAGGCAGGTGGATCACTTGAGGTCAGGAGTTCGAAACCAACCTGGCCAACATGAGGAAACCCCATCTCTACCAAAAATACAAAAAAAATTAGCCAGGCATAGTGGGGGCCTGTAATCCCAGTTACTCAGGAGGCTGAGGCAGGAGAATCACTTGAACCCAGGAGGCGGAGGACACAGTGAGCTGAGATCATGCCACTGCACTCCAGCCTGGGTGACAGAGTGAGACTCCATCTTAAAAAAACAGCACATGCTCTGGGGGACATTCAAACCCACCATTTACTTCCAAATAACTGGCAAGACAAGTTCAAGGCTTAGCAGACACAGCTAAGTGCCCAGCCGTCGCCTGATCTCCCTTCTTCCTTGCAGAAGAAACTTTGATTTTTATTTAGACAGCCTGTGCTCATGTAAAAGGCTATCCCGGCTGGTGCAGTGCCTCACACCTGTAATCCCAGCACTTTGAGAGACAGGCCAAGGTGGGCAGATCACTTGAGGTCAGGAGTTCGAGACCAGCCTGGCCAACATTGTGAAACCCCGTCTCTACTAAAATGCAAAAAATTAGCCGGGTATGGTGGCGTGTGCCTGTAATCCCAGATACTCGGGAGGCTGAGACAGGAGAATCGCTTGAGGTAGGCAGAGGTTGCAGTGAGCCGAGATCGTTCTATGGCACTCCAACCTGAACAACAGAGAGAATGAGACTCCATCTCAAAGTAAATTAATTTATTAATTAATTAAATAAAAGACTATCCCTAGCCTTTCTTGCATCGAAGCGTGGCCACAGATTAAGCTCTGGTCAATGAAATTCAAGCCAAGGTTGTTGATATTTCCAATAAATCTTTTTAAAGGGGGGCACTGGCAACTGGGAGACATCCTTTGTATCCTTGTTCCTTCTTACGTCCTACTGCTGGGAATGCAGAGATGAGGGCCGGTGCCCCAGCTGCCATCTTGGATC
>CAUYLG010019990.1:0-10960 GCA_963573385.1 Cacajao melanocephalus
ATAATCAGAGGAATGCCTAGAGTAGACACAGTACAGAGCATGAATTAAGGAATAAGCAGCTTGTAATCGGAGGAATGCCTAGAGCAGACACAGTGCAGAGCATGATTTAAGGGACAAACAGTTATACCAGGACAAGAATCCGTGGCCCAGGCGGCAGCGTTCAGTATCGTAAATGTACCCACTGTATGGCAGGCTTGGGGCGGGAGCCACTCCTCCTGATAAAGGAGCTGTAGGACCCTGCTCCAGTTCCTGTGGAGGGCTGCCCGCAGACGGCAATCCACCCGGGTGACTGTGAACTTTATCAGCTCCTGCTACTGTACTGCTCAAACAGCATCATCCCATAGAACTCACTGGAAGCTGCCAGAAGGTGTGATAACCTTGACAGCTCTGCCCCTGCTGTGTGACTTAAAGCATCCTCCCATAAATCTTCTCAGAAGTAGTTTGCCCACAGATACAGGTATTGCACACGGCACCCTCTTCACTGCGCACGGCCCACCTTCAAGCCTCGGTGACCTAATAGGGGTGGACCCCTTTCTGCACACGGCCCTCGCCTTCACGGGAGTGGGCCCCTTGCAGCGCACTGTCCACCTCCTGGCCTAGGTGACCTAATGGGGGTGGACCCCATGTTTTATTGCTCACAACCCTATCACTATCCTTAAAGATGATTTCACTCACTGCCCTGCCCCTTAACCGATACACAATAAATACTCACGCTTCTGGACATTCGGGGCCTCGCCTGACTCTGCTCATAGGTGGCGTGGCTCCCGGAGCCCAGCTACATTTTCCTTGTACTTCTGTGACCTGTCTCTTTATTTCTCGGATCCTTTGCCTCAGCACAGCGTAAGGGACACCCCACGACCCTGTGGGGCCATCAGCCCTACAGCAGAAGATTTAATGAGCAATGATGATGACGAAGATGGGGTGTTCCTGGTCTAGAACCACACTGTCTGAGACAGCAGCCACTGGCCACATAGGACTATTTAAATTTAAATAACTTCAGTTTTTCAGTTGCTCTACCTTTCAGGTGCTCAGTAGCTACATGTGGCTACTGGCTATGTAATACAGAACAAATAAAGGACACTTCCATCACCTCAGTCACACAGGGCAGAGTTGGCGTAGAACACTTTTGTATGTGGAGCTACTGCAATAATTGAGCTGTTGTCCTTTTTTTTTTGACATCAAAAGGCTAGGTACAATGAGATTCTTTTCTATTTGTAGTTGAGTTATTAAGCTTAAACCTTGCTTATGAAAATGCTTCCCTATAATTTGGGATGGCTTCATTTTTAAGGTTTTATTTAGAAAATACGAGACAGATCTCCCATTTTTATTTAGAAAATACGAAACTGATCTCCTATTTTTATTTAGAAAATACGAGACTGATCTATTTTTATTTAGAAAATACGAGATCAGTCTCGTATTTTCTAAATAAAACCTTTGCATCAGCATGGTCGAACCCTCTACAACTTCCACTGCTGCCCAGTATGATTCGTGTTGGACTAAAATGACCTGGCCTGAGTGATACAGGTTGACAGCTTGTTTCTCTTTAGTTTGAACTTTCTCTATATCAGCTCATCTATGCGCTTGAGGAGAATAAAGACTTTTTTTCTTCTTAGCCTTCCAAACTACAAGCACATAGTCCAGCCGGTCAGCAAACGCCCCCGCTTCCACCATGTGCACCCCACGTTCTCCACTGATCCAGCCTGACACAGCACTGACTATCTCGTTGGGGACGGCCCCATCCTTGCAGAACAATCAACCCATGGAGTTTAATCATGCCATCAACTATTTTAATAAGATCAGGAACAGTTTCCATGGCCAACCAGACACCTACAAAGCTCTCCGGGAGATTCTGCAAACATATCAGGTACGAGGAGTGCCCATTCAGCCTGTCTTAACCAGGCTACCCTCTTAGGGCATCTAGTCCAAGAACAACTTAAGTAACCAGTATTGTGTCCACTATTCGTACTGGAAATTAACCAGTCGAAAACTATCACGCCTGTTTATAAAGCCAGTTTTTTGGGCTTTTTGTCTTTTTGTTTTTGAGACAGAGCCTCGCGCTGTCACCCAGGCTGGAGTGCAGTGGCACAATCTTGGCTCACTGCACTCTCTGCCTCCAAGGTTCAACTGATTCTCCTTCCTCAGCCTCCCTAGTAACTGGGATTATAGGCACCCATCACCACACCCAGCTAATTTTTTGTATTTTTAGTAGAGACGGAGTTTCACTATGTTGGCCAGGCTGGTCTTGAACTCCTGACCTTGTGATTCGTCCTCAGCCTCCTAAAGTGCTGGGATTACAGGCATGAACCACCGTGCCCGCCCTACAAAGCCAGTTTTATTTGCCTGACTTGATTGCCCTGCAACATTCAGTCAGGGTTTTTTTTTTTTTTGAGAGTTTCACTCTTTTTTTCTAGGCTGGAGTGAAATGGCACGATGGCGGCTCCCTACAGCCTCTACCTCCCAGGTTCAAGTGGTTCTTGTATTTTAGGAGGGAGATGGCATTTCAACATGTTGGACAGGCTGGTCTCGAACTCCTGACTTCCGGTGATCCTCCCACCCTGGCCTCCCAAAGTGCTGGGGTTACAGGCGTGAACCATCGTGCCCATGCAGCCTAAGTAGATAGCAGTGATTCCAGAAAGTGTGCAGAGATGAATGACTCAGAACAGTAGCCCTTTAACATGCTCTCTTTTCATTTGCAATTCCTCAGAAAGAGCAGACAAAGGCCAAGGCAGCTGGAGGAAACCACACTTCAGCGTTGATGGAGCAGGCGCTGTATGCTCAGGTGGCTCGTCTCTAAAAACCAGGAAGATTTGTTGTCAGAGTTTGGACAGTTCCTACCAGATGCCAGCAGCTCCGTGGTACGTTTTATTGAGAAGAAATACACTATTTAAGATTATCATCTTAGATAAATTAGAAAACTGCGCTCAGAAGGGGACTTTTCCTAGATGATGTTTATGTGCTTTGATAAGAGCATTAACCTCTTTGATGTGTCTTAATCAGCTTTTAAGCAAAGTAAGTGCTGAGAAGGTCGATTCTGTGAGAAATGACCGCGGAGGCACTGTCAGGAAACCCCAACTGAACAACAGACCACAAAGGTCTGGCCAAAATGGCTGCCAGATCCGCAGACACCCTGCAGGAGCCACCCCTCCAGCGAAGGTGAGAATGGGCAGCAGCTGCTCATTTCGACCCTCACAAGCCATTCCAGTGGACAAGTACTCTTGAGGTGCGTGTGTTCTTAAGTATGTTAACGGTTGGAACCTAGACATTTGGAGCGGGTTAGTACGTGTCACAGAAACTCAGTGCAAAGTTCATCTGGCTTTGCAAGAGTGTTAGAATAACATTGGTTGCTTGGATTACTGTACCTTTTTGAGTTGTTTTTATTATCTCTATCCTTTGCAATGCGCTGTAATTTCTTTATTGTTTTGGTTGCTACTAAGAACTTCCAAGACTTAAATTTTTTTTCCTTTTTTTTCTGAGATGGAGTCTCACTCCATCACCCAGGCTGAGGTGCAGTGGTGTGATCTCAACTCACCACAACCTCTGCCTCCCAGGTTCAAGCAGTTCCCCTGCCTCAGCCTCCCAAGTAGCTGGAACTACAGGCGCATGTCACCATGCCCAGCTAATTTTTTTTTTTTGAGATGGAATTTTGCTCGTTTGCCCAGGTTGGAGTGCAATGGCACGATCTTGGCTTACCACAACCTCCGCCTCCGGGGTTCAAGCGATTCTCCTGCCTCAGCCTCCCTCCTGAGTAGACGGGATTACAGGTATGCGCTACCACGCCCGGCTAATTTTGTATTTTTAGTAGAGACGGGGTTTCTCCATGTTGGTCAGGCTGGTCTCCAGCGCGCGACCTCAGGTGATCCGTCCACCTCAGCCTCCCAAAGTGCTGGGATTACAGGTGTGAGCTACTGCGCCCAGCCTAATTTTTGTATTTTTAATAAAGACGGGTTTCGCCATGTTGCCCAGGCTGGTCTTGTCCTGCTGACCTCGGGTGATCCACCCGCCTCGGCCTCCCAAAATGCTGGAATTACAGGTGTGAGCCACCATGCCTGGCCCCTTCTTCTTCTTTGATCCTTAAAATCTGTCTTGTGTTAAGAAAGAAGATTCTTGAGCTTGAGAACTGTTGCAGAAATGAGTCATCTCTGAGGTCTTCGTGTGAGTGGAGTGTACATGCTTTGTGAGATCTCTTTGGTCTAGAAGCCTGTCCTGCTCAAAGTTCCCGGTTGGGTTACCAGATGTTATCCATATCATGTTAATCTGTAAGGCAGGACCTTTGGACTGTAGCAGAGGGAAGCCTTAAACTCCTGGTAGTAATCCATTACATGACGTATTTTGTTATAGTAACACTGATGGTCTGCCTGCAGAAGACTCTGCTTGCTCCCTTCTTTGATGTGACACAGCTATGGCAGGGAGAGGGCTAGTTGTGTGTATTGAATATTGAATTCTTCAGTGAGTTTAAAGCAGTATGTAATACGGAAGAGATAGATGTGTCTGCAGAATTAAGTAATAACAAAAAGTTGTGAAATTTCTAATAGTAAGAGGTGACTGATAAATAGTAAGTGACTTCAAGGTCTGACATATTAGACGTTACTGACACTTTTGATGTGTCCTTTTCATTAGTGTTTGTAATGGTTTCTTCTTTTGAAATCAAGTTGGACATAATAATGATTTCTCTTTCTTCACTTCAGTACAGAGAATTAGTAAGCATTCTAGGTAAATTATTTGACTTTGAGATAAATCATTTCTCCAAAATAAGTCTTGGATGAGTAATTTCCTCATGAAACAGTTCAAGACAGGTTTGATAACATTTATCCCAAATAGCCAGTAATTTTGACAGACCTAATAGAGCTTTAACTTTTCTTGAAATAAAGTAAACCTGGCAGATTTCCTTTTTCTGAACCCTCTGAATTCCCATGTGTTATTTCCATCCCTTCCCACTTCTCGAGGGTAAAGATGAAAGAGGAAGAATGGCGAGAGGCCGGGCGCGGTGGCTCACGCCTGTAATACAAGCACTTTGGAGGCCAAGGCGGGCAGATCACCTGGGGTTGGGAGTTCAAGAACAGCCTGACCAACATGGTGAAACCCCGTCTTTAAAAAAAAAAAGAAGTACTTTTTTCCTATTACTTTCCGCTGTCAACTTTTTAGCTCTGGCACAGTGAAGCTGGCATTTCGGCACACTAGCTGAGCCTCAGCTCCATGTCTTTCCTGGATTTGGTTAATTTTTCACTGTGTGGATGGGGCTGGCCTCTATATTTAGCATCATTCAGGCATCAGAAAGGGATTTTGCCGTTGTCATTGTCTTTGAGAGCAGCAGTTTGACGTCTGACCCCTTCAGGAATGTGTCCTGTGAGCTGGGCGTTGCAGTCTGCTGCCCATTGTGAAGTGGCAGCTGTCAGCCTGGGGGGCAGCGGCGGAGGAGGTGCAGCAGGAATGGGGCTGGGCCTGTGAGCCGGCTCCAGATGCCCTCAGGTGTTACTTGCCAAGCCGATGGCCCCTGGAACATGCCAGGGCACACTGCCGTGTCCTGGGGCTAAGCCACTGCCTTTAGGGACAGGCCGTGTCCAGTTTGCCCTGAGAGCTGCACCTGACCGGCGTCTTCGTGGCTGCAGCCCGCACTGAATGTCAGTGTTTCCAGACAGTTGCCAGCAGCTGCCGGGCAGCGTGTGTGAGAGCAGGAGACGTCCTGGAGGAAAGGGACTGGGGATGTTTTCTCAGAGGTTCTCCTCCCTGGAATCAAGGGTCACGTGTCCAGAGTGGCCCGCCTGGTTCCAGTTTGGGAACAGGATGGAGCCAACTCGTTTTTCCAGAACTGTGGGCCGCACTCTTCCAAGCTAACACTTCCCCTCCGTCATGTCACCGAAGAAAGAGCTGCTGTCACCTCCAATGCCCCAAAGGTCCCTGGCCTCCACTGGCTGCCATAGCAGGGGTCCCTTCTGGCAGGGGCTTCCGCATGTGGCTGTTCCTTCTCCGAACTTCCACCCCAACACCCAGCCCGTGGCACCTGCAAGGGGGACCTTGCCAGCTGCGAAACCCAAACGGCGGTCTCCATGGCCTGCCAGGACCCAGGAGAGCTTCCTCCCCACACCTGCTGAAAATTGCCAATTTTTAAATGGATGGGGTTCTTTTATGGGTTGAACCTCTCTGCTAATACCTTTGTATATATTCCCTACAGTTTATATATTTTTAGGCTCTTTTCTCAAGGCTTCTCCAGATTCCACACATCTACTTTACGTAACAAGTTCTTACCTTGTGTGCATGACTCCCTGGTGTGTATCTGCGCCAGCCTGAGCCTCAGAGTTGCTCTTCCCTCCGGCCCTGACTCTCTCTGACTCACCGCTGTGATGTGCGGGCCACGTCTCACCCCGGTAGCCTCGGGCGCTGCCTGTCACCGTGTAGCAGCCAAGACGGCTGCTGGCTGGAGGGGGTTCTGGCTTCTCCTGCAGTGTGTTGATGTAGCATGTGTGCTAGACAGACCCTCAGTTGGGTTTTCTGACCACGTGCTTGTGTCGCGCAGATTCCCCCCGCCATCCCCTAGTGTTATCTTCCTGTGTGTTCCCGGGCTTCTGGGCAGCTGGGCCTGCCCGGGCAAATGCTTGCAGGCGGGAGGCCGTGCAGAGTCCCCGTGTGTGCCTCTGAAGGACGCCAGGGGGCGCCAAGTGACTCTGTCCATTTATATCACACGTGCTGACCTTCAAGTGACGTTTTGGAATTATTCTAAAGGAAGAAATAAACTAATCTGTAGAATATTCTGCCTTGAGATTCACTTACAGTCCCTTGTAACGGGGCTCACCCCAAGGGCTTGGAGGGTGGGGGAGGGCTTATTGGTGTTGGGGGACAAGGAGGGGCTCTCCGACCTTCCAGCCTGGTGCTTCTGGGTGTCCCTGCCCTGGGGTGGGTGTATCAGGATGGCTTTGCCAGCAGGGCAGCCTTGCGAGGCCCCAAGGACCTTGGCCAAGCTGCAGGTGTGGGCTGGGGGCACCGAGGTGGGAAAGCCGGAAACTGGAGACTCCCTGTGTCCGGATAACCCCCCATCCAGCCACAAAGAACAGGCACCCCTCCTTCCGCCAGCTGTGCCGTGCCCTGCCTGAGTCACAGGCTTGTTTGTCTCCTGCCTGGGCTGACAGCTCAGACCCAGCTGCCACTGGGACACCCCCAGCCATCACTGGAAAACACCCAAGAATGATTAAGACCAAATGTCTTCCCATGGGGGGGTTGGAGGTGACTCCAGCAAGGATTCCCAGACAGAGCAGGCCAAGGTCTGGCTTTTCTCTTCTGGAGACACAGATTCAGTGAGGCTGTGGGTTCCCGAAGTCACACAGCACGGCAGCGGTGGCAGAGCTGGGCCAGGGACTGGCTCAGTGCGTGGGTCAGGAGCAAGTCAACAGCCCGGCTCCCCATCGCTTGGAAGGGGTTGCCACCAGGGGCAGTTTTGACTAGGACCTGGGAAGCCATGACTCAGAGCGTGGGTCCCCAGGGTCTCTTTGGGCCAGCCAGGCTGCTGCAGACAGACAGGAAGCACGCCTGATGCTCCCCCACCCTCGGGCCGCGCCGCAAGGCCGCAACTCACGCTAGCTTGCTGAGTGACGTGCTTTCCTGCGTGACCTCTGGCAGGCTGCCCTCTCTGTGCAAAGCCACCACTGGGACCGGGTCAGGGCCCGCTCCGTCTTCCACCTGCTCAGGGTGGCCTGGAGCCTGGAGGTGAGCAGTCGGGGCCTAGGATGGCCTGTGTCACCAGGGCATGTGGCCTTGGACCAGTGACTTCCTCTCAGAGCCTCGGCTCCTCCTCTGAGGATGGGGCTCTTGGTGTCAGATGAGGCGAGCACATGGGCTTGGGAACAGCAGGGCACACACCCGCAGGCAGCCGCCCTGGCCACGCTCCCTCCACCCCTTCCAAGTCCTAGGTCAGACGCTCATCACCAAGGGGTTCAGCCTCTGATGTGGTTTCTTGGTCTCAGCCCCTAAGGAGTGACTTTCAGTGGTGCCCCTTCTGTCCCCAGCACACATCCAGCCAAGCAGCCGCAGCTGCCACATGCAGGCTCCAGGGTCCCACTCGCCTTTTGTCCAGGGATGCCATATGCGGGAGAGCAGAATGTGTGCGGTGGCCCCAGTGGGCTGCAGGGCGACCTCTCTGAACCTTAGCGTCCCCCACCTGGAGAAGGGGCATTACACCTTCCCGGGGGAGGGCTAAGGAGGAAATTGAAGTGGCTGAGTCCAAGGCTCACAGCCACAGGGCAGGCGGGATCCGGGGCTGGGCCTGGGCCTGGGAGGACAGTGTGAGCCCCTCCCCAGCCTCTCCACCCCCGGCCAGGCCAGGACCCTCTTCAAAGCACCTTCATGCCCATCTGTTCCCTGCTGTGGGCACCACATTCTGGCTCCATGGGACTGGATTTTATGGGAGGGAAAGGGGCTGTGGGTAGGCAGGTGCCAGGCTGCTGCTGGACCACAGATCAGCGTGGTAGGAGCCTGGCGCTGGGGCTGGTTCTGGGGAAGGGACCGCCCTGAGGCAGTGGCAATTACCCAGCCCCATCTCTGGGCATAGAGATAAAGGGACACGTGGAGACACAGAAGGGCACAGCTGGCCAGCTTGCTCTTCCCCTCTCTGCCTAGTTTTTGCAGAACAGTCAACAGATATATCAGAGAGGTCCAGCGAGCTGCCTACAGGGACCCCAGCCCCCATCACTCCAGGGGGCAGTCCCCGCAAGTGACACGGTGGGCTCAATCCCTGTGGAACAGGCTCGGAGTGGGACCCCAGGGAATGCTGGGGACCTGAGCTGGAGGCAGGCAGCAAGTAAGGGCCAAGCTGTGCCCCTGCCCAGAAAACCTTCCTGCCCCAGAACCCAGCCCTCTGAAGACAGGTCTCCCCGGGTAGCGTCCCCCCGGCTCCCGAGGCCCACGCTCACTGACTCATTTGCTGCTGAGCCCCCAGCAGATCTGCCCCAGGGGAGCGCTGCCTGCTGAGACGCTGCGCAGTGGAGTTTGGGGCAGAGGGGTGGGGAGAAGAGTTTCTGACTTTTAAGATTTCCCAAATCCAAGATGAAGTCACACTGTGCTTTGGAATGGTAGATGCTCATTTACGTAAAATAATAATAAATGTTACACAAACTGTTAGAATAAAAAAATACCTTTTCTGAGGGGGACGAGGTCCCCAGCCTGCCGCTGGATGGGGAGGGGGGTTTTAGCACCATTAGGGCACAGGAGGCGGGCGCTCCGCCACAGCCCGTGGTGGGCACTGAGGTCTGTCGGTCGGTCTGTGCATCCTGATGCGGTCAGCGGCGGGCAGCCCGCTGATGGCCTCGGGAGGGGGCGCCATGGCTGGGCGGAGGGCATGAGCGGCAGCACTGGGTGCGGACAGTGGGCAGCTGGCAACGGCCCAGCAGGCGCAGTGTCTCGCAGAATCCGAATGACAGGCGGTCCCGCTCACAGCCTGGAGTGGGGGGCAGGGGACGTCAGGACCAGTGGTTTGGGGTACACAGAACCTGGCTTCCCACACCGGCCACCTTAAGGAGGCTCCGGCAGCAACCTGCCATGCAGAGGGCCCCGGTTTCTGGAGGGGCTCCCGACCCAGAGTTGTAGATCTCCAACTGTTGCTGTCTCTGTCCCATCTGCCCATGGCCGACCCCCAAGATTCGAGAACAGACGCTGGTGGGCTGAGGTTTCTGGAGGAAAGGTCCTGAGACCCCACCCTGTCCCCCTCACATGCCCGTGGAAGAGCCTGCCCGGGGCAATGCCCTGCCACCCCTTCTCCATCCTTGCTCCACCTTGGAGTCCCCTGACAGAGCCTGGCACAGAACTGCAGTCCTGGGGACTGCTGCCAGCCTGCAGCAGCCTCTGCCCCCACTCCCGCCACCTCCCCTTGCCCCGGGGCACCTGTCCTGCCAGGCCTCCGTGACCCCCTCCAGCCACGGGGGCTTCACTCAGCCTCGGCTTCGGAGTCACAGGGTCCCATGTCCCAGGCCAGCCTTCCACTTCTCATGGAGGCCACAAAGCCGCGAAAGAGTGGACCTTGCAGGCCGTCAGCAGAAACCGGGGCTGAGCCCAGGCCGGCTGGCAAGGGAGGCCGGCTGCAGACTGCGCTCATAAGGGCTGAGGCTTGGCGGAACCGTCCTGCCTGTGGTTATCAGAGCTATTTTGGGAAGTGGCTTGTTTCCAGCCTCCTGGCCTTGCTCCTGATGCTGCTGTCACTGCTGAAAACCCCCAGCCGCCGCCCCGGCCCTGCTCACTCCAGCAGACCTCCCAGGGGAGGAGGAGCAGGAGAGGAGCTGCCAGCCCTGGGCCTGGGCCATCCTCCAGGCCCCGCAGAGGGCACGAGGCAGCAGGCAGGCTCCTCCAGCCCAGCTCCAGGCAGAGCTCCAAAGTGCACATCTGCAGGCTGCATCCTGGTCGCCCGGCATGACCTCACACAAGCTGCTTCACCTCTTGGGCCTCGGTTCCCTCCTCTGTCAACCCCACCTCCGCAGCAAATGGATGTGGTCATGCTGGGTCACTGCAGTGACCACACACTCTGGAGTTTCCAGACTTTCCAAATATCCTGCTATACTGTCCCACAGACCAGCAAAACATCCCAGGAATTCCAGGTCTCACGGTGCAAGGCACCTTCCCGAGACAGCTTCTAGCTCAGCCACCCAAGCGGCCCCACTCCCTCCGCCCTCTCACACCCACCCCTGGAGACCTTGCAAGCGCAGAGCCTCATGGGCCGTTGTCCCTGGTTCTGGGCCCCCAGGCACCTCAGTTCTGTTGTCTGCCCCGTCTGGTCCTCACCACCTGGGATGGTAACCACCCGCTCCCTGTAGCCAGCCTAGCCCTGACAGCAAGAGATGTGACGCCAGTACCCAGCTCAGGTGGCACACAGGGGCGCTCTGAGATGCTGGCTGGGTACGTGCTGAGGACCGGCAGGGCAGGGTGGGGGTACTGCCTCTGGGCCTTGAGGTAATGGGGTTTGAGGCAGGAAGGCCACCCCTGCCAG